>JABASI010002618.1:0-19061 GCA_019776505.1 Tomocerus nigrus
ATTTTTAAAAAAAGTATATTTCTGAGAATTCTTATTGCATAAAGTGCTTTTGGTTCCCCAAGTTTCATCCCCCAACGTAACAATGGCTTCTCGACCCTCAAGATATCAAATATAGTTACAGTGCTACTAGACTCAGACTCCTGTAAAAAATGAGTGACGTACCTGATTTTTGCTTTGTATTTTTACTCCGATAAGATGCTGAATCTTTTCCTTTTTTTCTAGCTAATTTCCGATGGCGCCGATGCATTTTAGTATGACGGTGTGGATCTCTTCTAATAATAATTTGCGGCTTTTGGCCAGGCTGAAGTTGTTTGACCAAGACAGAAACAGACAAATTTTTCCCATGTATAAATTTTCTGTCTATCTTTAGCTTAGGCTTTTGTCTTTTTGTTTTAGTATTCTTAACCGAAACAGAAGGAATCAGAGCACGTAGTCTTCTTTTCCTCTTGGTTTTTTTGTGTCGAGGCTGTTTTTCCCTTATAAATTTCGAGGCCCGTTTTTTTGAAGGATATTTACCGAACTTAGACATTTTTCTTCTTCTATTTAAGACTCGTCGCCTTCTGATTCGGTTGAGCAAGCCCCTAGTTATTACTCTTGATCTTCCTGCATAAATTTTGAAAGTTTTTTGTAGCAACTTTCGTTTTTTAGTAACTCTTTTCTTCATTCTACTGAATAAGAGTCTTCGGGAAAATATTTTTGTGTAATGAAACGCAGACCAGCGTTTGGGGATTATTCTGTAAGATCGTCTCTTAGAATGTTTTTGAGTACGTGACCTTTTGACCGAGCGTGAAGAAATTACTTTTTTCTTGTTTTCATTTGAGTTAAGCTTATCGGACTGTGTTTGTATAACTACTTGAGGCTTTTGTCCAACCACTGGCTTCCTAATCAATATCTGCGGTTTGTACTTTTCAACGAAATCTCTCCTAACTAGAACTTGAGACTTTTGTCCAGGAGCAACAGGTTTCTCAATAATGACCAATGGTGGGGGCGCATTGAGAACAGACTTTCTTACAATTATCGGCGTTTTATTCTTTTCAGATTCTTTGGGCATCTTTTTCACAAGCGGCTTACGAGATGCCAATTTTAAATTGGCGGGTTGAAACGGAATATTGTTTCCACTTTTCATAACTTTCGATTTCATTTTGGATACTAATACTTTGCGCATAATTATTTCTGGCTCCTTTCCAGGGACCAATTTCTTTATGGTCATTATCTGTGATTTATTTCCCTGCTGGATGATGAATCGTGATGGCCGTCCTCCAGGTAACGATGAGCAATTTATAGTATACTGAGTTTTATTATTATAGCTCCATTCCTGTTTTATTATAATTGGCTTGTGCTTGGAATTTCCATCCTTTAGGAGAAAAACTTTTGGCTTGGATTGTGAAACAGATAAAGACCCATTGGAATTTTTGCTGATTCGAAATACTTTTCCAGCTAGCAGTTCCCTTCTGATGACTGGAACTTTCACTTTACCATTCAAAATTCCAAATCCAATTTCTCTTTCCAAGAAACTTAAATTGCTATGATTTTGAGTGGCTAAAATAATACGAGGCTTTTGTCCTCGACTAATTGCTTTCTGAACAAAAATTTTCGGTAGCACTCCAGGCCCGTAAGTTTTTGTTTTTATCAGTTTCCTTTTTTTGCCTGGAAAGGATTCTCTAAAAACAATAACTCTTGTTGTGCCGCCCGGTAACCTGCGTTTCTGTATTAAAATTCTTGGTTTTATGTCTTGTCGCAGTACTTTCTTCCTCCGGATAACGCCCCGCACCGTTTTCCTTCCTATGACAAATCTAGGTTTTCCTTTTGCCGCTGGTATTTTTCTTAAAAATATTTTCTTCTTTTTAGTAAATTTTGATTTTAAACGCCTAGATTTTCGTTTAGTAACAGAGGTGGCCGAACGTTTTCCTTTGCTTATTAAACTGTCACGTAATACTAATTTAACATTTTGATTATTTGGGGATTTTAGCAAAATTAATTTTGGCGACGATTGAGGGCGTTTTCTTAATAAAAATATTCGAGGGGGTTTACCAAGCACCTTTTTTCTTTTCAGGAACCATCGGGATTTGGGTACAACAGCTGGCTTTTTCAATAGAAAATATCTAGTGTTCTGCCCCAGAAACGAAGTTCGTCTTAAAAACCATCGATATGCCGGCTGGGCTTTGGCTGCTACTGGACTTGACCTTGACCTACGTGTTTTGGGATGTTTGACGGATTTTAAAGAAGGCTTCAAAGTTGAGTGACTAGATTGGCGTTGTGGCACTAAATGTTTCTGACACAAAACTCTTCTCTTCGAAGGCATAACTCTTTTCTTAAGTAAAACTGGTACTTTTTTGCCTGAAGTTTTGGATTTGGGAATTTTTACTCTTTTGCTTTTGTCACTGGCAGGAGTGGATTTTAAAATCTTTTGTTTTTCGGCCATTTCTGGTTGAGTGATTGCCCCGGTAGGCAAATTCTTAGATTTTGAAAGCTTAAAATTATTAGAAACTTTAGATAGTCGAACTTGCTTCCTACTCTTGAATTTTTGCATTGCATGTTGGTAATGACTATTTCTCGTCAAAATTCCTAAAACGGATTTTTGTCCAGGAGGTATTTTAATTTTTTCAAAGGGAAATTGTTTTCGTTCAAGTAGGGACTGCAGCATAGGTTTCTTCGAATTATTCTTTACTCTGCAAGAGATACTGGTATTTTTTTTCCTTAACATAATTTTCATACTACTGCATTTGTTAGAAGCCTTTCTTCTATTTTGAATTTTCGTCTGCGATGGATTGGGACAGTAAAAGTAACCGAAACCATTAGATCGTGTTCCACAAATAGTCGTACAAGAATATCTATAATCTGAAAAATCTTTTTCTGTGTTCAAGTGAAAAGGTTTAGCCGATCGTTTTACAGTATTCATTGTAGTGATCTTTGCATCCCGAACTTCGCGAAAGCATTCTACGTAATTACTGTTCAACCGCTTTAAAGGCTTCGCATGTTTTGAAGAAAGTACCTTATTATTTTCCGATTTCATTTGTGAAATCTTTCCCCATGGCGATTTGACAACACAAACGTTTTGAGTATCATGAATCATTCTAAAATGAGCACAGTCTAAATTTTTAAGCTTTTGATAATTATGCGCTATGAGCAAACATTTAAAATTGTTTGACTTCTTTGAAGATTTTCCACGAACACTAACAGGTGTAAGTCTTTTATTGGTAGCAAAACGTAATAGTTGTTTTCTACCCAGAGTTTTGAGATTTTTGTGCTGCTGCAACATTTTTTGCATATGTTTTATCTTCAAATTTAAATTACGCACACGCAATTTTTTATTTTTAATTTTTCGTTCCGCACGAGTACACTTTCTTGCTTTTTTCTTTTGTGCTACAGCTTTATTTTTTGCGGTATAAAAGTTTTCATGTAGTTTACGTATACAACGTTTGATTTCTTTTGATATCTTCTTGGATTTCCAACAAGAGCTTGCTATCACTTTACTTTTCACTTTCCTTGAAGGACGTTTGCTCTTTGGTTTCTTAGTACTAACTAATTTCGTCTTCTTTTTGGAAGTGGTCTTCTTAGATGATACTTTTACCCCGTGTTTTCCCGTTTTGGGTTTGTCACTGGATGATTTTTTGCTAATTTTTTGTGGACTCAGATCTTTCTTAGATGGCTTTTTGCTTGAAATTTTCGCCGATGATTTTCCCTGAATACCTTGAGCAATAATTCTTGATTTGTCTCCAGAAACTGCCTTTTTTGAGATTTTAACTTTCGATTCAGATGATTTTGTAGTTGTCTTGGTTGACTTGGATGGTTTTACATCGGCTTTGCTTTTCCCAGCCGTGTCCAAACTTGTTTTGACGGGCTTTTCAGTTTTTGACTTTTTCGAAACTTTGTTAGACTTAGACTTTGCTTTCGTTTGCTTGACCTTTAGTGACGGTTTCTTGGACTGAGTGATGGTGCGTGTTTTGGAAGTTTTCTTCCGTTTCTTTAGTACACTCTTCTTCTTAACTGACTTTGCCTTTCTTGCTTTTTTCATCAATTTTCTTTCAAACGCTTTATTCAGTTTTATCAATCCGCTTTTGATTTTTATAAGCCGTTTGATTTCTTTTGCAATTTTGGAGAGATCCTTAGGTTTCGTCATTTTATTCACACTTCGGGTAAGTCTACGGATGGCCTTTTCTATCTTCACAACTCTAGAAAGCCGTTTAATCTGAATTAAGCAAACGCTTCTCTTTTGAATTTTCTTTAGTATAGCTACTTTCAGCCGTTTCATTTTTAGCTTTTTGGGTGCTTTCCACAAAATAGACCGTCTTTGCTTAGACCTGGAGCTTCGCTTCACCGTGGATAATTTACTGGCTTTCTTTGACTTCCCTAAAACTTTAAACAGAAATGGAATTTAATCATTCTATTCTAATAATTAACGTCACTCTACCAAAGTTTTATTATTGCTTTTTTACCTTTAGTTTCCTTTTTACATTTAGGCTTCGATTTCACCTTTTCGATACTTTTTTTCCTTGAAATTTTTTCTTTTAATTTAATCTCTGTTAAATAATCATAATAAGTTTAACAGAAGACATAACACAAAGTTTTACATCAAAAATGTCTTTTCTGTAAACCAAAACCAACTTTCGCAATAAAATCACATTTTTTACCTGAAACAAGAGGCTTCCGTGATTTATCAGTCTTTGAGTTTCCAGGAACGGGAACCAAAAATTTATCAGTCTTTGACTTTAACTTACTACTGAATCCTTTATCTTTATCTTGCTTTTTTTCTACTGACGACGACGATTTTAACGAGTCTAAAATCAAAAATTAATATAATATGACATAGGTATTGCGAATTTTTCATTCTTATATCAAAATCCATATTTTAATTAAACTACTTCATATATTATTAGAAATGGATTGCTAATGTTTGTAGTCAGTACATAAAACTCAAAACTAGTTTTGCTATAAAGTGTCGTACCAGTGGATACAGAAGAAACTTTTTTTGAAATTTTAGCCTTCCCAGTTTTCCCGGGATCGACGGACTTAACATTTTTTGAAGACGTGAGTGGCTTTATTTGGCCGGATTTGCCTGTTTGATTTTTCTGAGCCTTGCTATTTTCCTGCCAGCTGATTGATTTCTTGTCGGATGCATTATGTTTATTTTCCTTGCTCTTAATGGCTGCGTTCTTTTTCTTTTGCTTCTTCCCAACCTCCGGCAGTTTTTTTGGTTTGGGAATTTTCCTTGACTTTGTACCATCAATTGACTTCTTTAGCTTCACAAATTTAACTTTCCGCGATAAAGGCCATTTGTAGGTCGCCACAACTTTGGCAAACCTAACTTTCTTTCTCCGTTCAATATAAAACTTCTGCACACCTCCAAAATGGACACTTCTTTTCGTTTGAGAATTGCGTCCCTTCGATGTCAATCCTTCCACTTGAAATTTTCTTACTGGTACATTCCGTTTTATAGCAGCTAATTTTACACTAACATAGAGATCACTTTTTGCTTCTGGGCCAGTATTATTGGCGTCAGTATTTTTCCCTAATCCTTCCTTAGTACTATTATCATCTTTGTGGCCTAACTTTGTCTCAGGTACATCAAGTTTACGTCTCTTTGAATCTCTCGGCTCTGAAATTAAGACATTAATATGAATACTTTACTTTTCTCTTCTTATTATTTAATACCGAATCTGTATATATTTTATAATAATCGTAATAAATGTTACCTTTAGTTGAAGGGGAGGATCGTGTTCTTTTCCCAGTGTCTTTCTTACTAGAAGACGTAGAACGCTTTGTATCTGGATTTTTTACCTCTTGGCGATGTGACGTTTTTCCTGATTGACGCAAAGCGCCTGACACTTTTGAGTCCGTTTTAATAGTTTTTAGGTTCTTATCAGCAATAGGTTTTGTACCTTCTCGGTTATATACTATTTTATCACTTTGGGGTGCGTTATTTTTAGATGAAAATAATGTTTTTGTAGTCGCGGATTTTTCACTAGGGTGCAGTGGATTGGGTGTTGTCACAATTTCCGTAGAAGCAGTACTAGTCTTTTTCGATTTAGATCTGTCTCGGTCGTGTCGTTTAACTTCAGGTGTGATTAACGGCTTAATTTGGGAGGGTTTGGGCTTAGAAATAGTAGCATCAGGTGGCTGATCGGTTGCAACAGATTTCCTAGTCGTTGAAGATGATTGACCTTTTTTAGCAGAATTTTCGTCAGGCTTTATTGATTTTGAATCAGGTGCTTTACTTTTCTCAGTTAAGGTTTTTCGACTCTCAGACTTTTTAGAATCCTTCTGGGATTTATCCTTGCTTTTGTCGGAGGGAGTTTTATCTGATTTAGACGATGATCTGTGACTGTGTTTCGAAGATTCGCGACTTTTTGTACCTGAACTACTGTGAATTTTAGCATGTTCATGTTCTTTTGACGATTTTGTCTCCTTCGCACCTGACAATGGTTTGTCTTTTTGAGAGACATGACTGCGGCTGCTTTTAATGTCGATACTTGAGCTTGGATTAACTTTTACACTATCTTTTGCTGGTAACTTGTCACTATGTTTTATTTTCTCGTCTCCTCCAGCTACCTTGGAAGAACTGGACGAATGTTTATGGTCAGACCTGTGACCATGTCTAGAAGAACCCTTTCCCTCATCTTTACTTGAAGATCGATGACTTTGCTTTGATGGCGACTCGCTCTTTTCTTTTGAAGATCTGTGACTGTTTTTAGAATCACTGTGCTTAGTTTCCCCTGATTTATGTTTAGTGTGAGAGGACTTGGAATCATCTTTCGATCTGTGACTGGAACTGCTCTTTTCAGGATCATCATGACTTTTGGACACTCCTTTTTCCTCCTTGCTTTTCGACGACGATTTTTGATGAGTTTTAGATGAAACAACCGCATCACTTTTAGAAGCTCTACTGTGACTGGGTACTTGTGCAGCTTTTTCGCTTTCTAAATTAAAAATAAATATATGTAAAATATGATAATGGGCTACGAATAGGAATATTATACTTTTATGATACTTTACCCTTTTCTTTGGCAGTAGAAGAAGACCGCTGTTTGTCTTTCGACGACAATCTGCTACTTTCCTTAGAAGAGACACTTCCACCGTCTTCAGATGATTTGCTCCTACTTTCACTCGCTGATCTTTCCATGACATAAGCTAGTATTTGCCCAGAGCCCACAGTGATTCCTCGTTTTGCCTATAGACGCAAATCGTCACCTGTGAATCTTCGTGCTCATATGGATTCCTTGTTATATAACTGGAAATGTATTACATTCATAGGTTTACATTGCTGCAATCAGATAAATTCAAAAATACGTCATTTATTTTGATTCTTCTCATTACTTAGGGGTATTTGTAATTAAATATCAGATTAAATGTAAGAAAAAATCAATGGAAAATTTTATTGGTCTTACTTTTAGTTATGGATGTAGAAAGAAAATTCTTCATTTGACAGGCTGCATTCGTATTATTATCTCGTAATACCTTTCCAGGAGGATTATTTGGGACACATCGAATACTAAATGGACCAAGAAGCAAAATTAAAAGTCATTGATTTATTTCGTCATTTTAGTTAGAAGTGGCAAACATTAGCATAATTTAAGAAAACAGAGGACATGTATCCTTTATCTTGTGTATTTAATTATGAGATCTAATTTAAATTTGGTGGTGGTGTTTTCAGATTTATTTAGCAAAACTTGTTGGGTCAACAACATACATCTAGTTATATACATCAGTTGTCTACGGAGGTTTGGGTTAGGGAGCTCGAGCCCTCAAAACTGAATCAACACAAGCCGACTCATGTTCATTTCTGCACAAGAGAATTTATCAAATAACATAAAATAGTTTGCTCTTGTGTACTAAACACTAAACTTTTCTTAGTTTAGTTCATTTTATCATTTAATTTATGAGTTATTGTTGAACTCATCAATCGTCATAAAATTAAGAGTGCTACTGGATGATTTACCCCGGGCGCCGGGGTAGAATAGTTCGCCCGATACCTACAGCACATTGGTATTGGTAGTGGAAAGAATTTAGTTCACCTGCCTGAGATTTGTTTTTAGCAATATTCACCTAGTTCGGTTCGGTACGCAAATGTTTATATAAAAATGGGGATATGCAATTTTTAATTTTGTTCTCTTCGGTTTTTAAAAAGCAAAAAAAGGTAAATTATATTCAACCAAATGAGTGGCCGGTAGATGAGCTAAAAATGATTGAGAACTGCTGATATTTATATAGCTGTACTGTATAGTTACAAGAAGGGATATTTATCAAGAAATACATTTTTGATCACTAGCCGGTGACAGATATCTACGTGTAGCGTTTGATTATTAATCACCGACTGTCAAAACTGTATGTAATCACCCAAAAGTTAGCTTTTAGGCAACTTTAATTTAAAACTGATTAAACTGATAGTGATAACAAAAACATCGACTTACAAACAGCCACTGACTGTCATCTGTACTCCAGTAACCAGTACACCACCACACTAAACTGATAACTGACGTACGTATATTGATCAGAATAGTAATAACAAATATTATAGCAATAAAAAATAATATTATGAACAGACAGTTGACAGTGACAATCTGACAGTAGTAACTCTGTTTCTTAATTATTATTTCCTAAAAATTCTGCAGTTAGTCTGCCAGCGCTCTTCACTGCAGCTAAGCTGCACTCTACGACTACGATGATACTCTTAGGTTGCTGCATACAACACACACAGGTTATACGGGCAAATGTGAGTTAGATAATCAGTGCTCGGCAGATACAATTATTGGCCGGACAGACAAATAATAACAACGAGTTTGGCTACAAGAAACCTATTGTTCTGTCAAAGAGGCCCTCCTCGATACATTATTGTATGCACAGAATGTAGTACGTTAGTACGTTATTCTTCATCCCATGCATGCCCTGCTACTGCACTCAAGGACCCTGCACAGGTGCCCGCCCATATGCAGTGCCCACCCTTGTAAGTAATTGTAATGCTACCCAACTTTGCTTTGATTCCTAGGTTGGATATTGGATGATACCATAATACCATTGTGCAAATTGTGCTATACTATATTTTGCTCTAGCCATAACTCCGCGAAATTTGATATTTAATCTGACCACGCTGCTGTTTGGAAATCCGAATGTGTCACTTATTTCACATTCAGTCATTCATCATTACTTATTACCTGATTAGTTTCGGGAGTTCATTTTTAGATTTCGCATAATTGCCATTTTTGCGGTCATTTAAATCTAACTTATGTTCTACGTTAGCTTAGCAAACTGGAATAACTGATCAATCAAAAGCCACACTTATTTCAGCTATTAAAGGCATTTGACGTTTGGTTGAAGAAGGTATGTAATTGCGAATTTTGTTAAAAGTCAATAATATAACCAGGGTGTAATAAAACATTTTTACTGATGATAGTCAAAACAAAATACCCATACAAATGCAACCTGTATTTGACCATTCTTTTTCTTTCTTTTTTTTAGGATGGGTGTGGGAACCTTAGGAGATTTCGACCGTCCTTTTGACCAGGTTGGAGGATCCGATGGAGGTCTGGGGCCGGACATTAATTCCGAAGATGCAACAGAATTGCAAGAATTTTTGCAGGTGGAACAACAAAGAGCTCAGCTAAGAGCACAGGTATAATACCCAATTACCCACTGTAGACAGTACACATACTGAATGTTGTCCAACCTTTGGGCTCTAGGCTCTAAAAATTCGGTTTTAGGTGTTGGGGTAAGCGAAAAGCTGCCTACTCTTTGAACATTTCTGATAACAATTACTCTTTTGAAGGTGACACTATATACGAGTGTCAATCAATTTGATACTCTAAGAGTCTACTGTGCATACCATCAATATAATGTTGCATTGCTACTGATCGCACTATGCAGATTTACCGGTCAACATTCGGTACCTACTGAATTTTATAATTTCTCAGAGTAATCCAAATTGCCATCCTATCATTCACTGTCAGTTTTGGGCGACCGAGGACTGTTCTTGGAAAATCTTTTGCAAGTCTTTCCTTGATCGGACAGGGACTGCCGACTGAGTTCAAATTCCATGGGAAGTTTTGGTTATCCAGAGTAGCGTAGCTCGCCGTAGAGTAGCTAACTTTCAATGAATTGACGTACATCGTTCATCTGTGTGACGTCTAGACGTCCTTTGGACGATAGAGTTCGAAAATGGGGTCATTAGGACAAGGTCAACTGGGTCATCCTGAGGTAATCTTATTAACGCATTGAGGTACACAGTTCAAATTTTGTACAAGTACTACTGCGATCTAAAGAAAAACTAAGCGTGAAAATCGGGTCAATAGGTCAAGGTGAACTGGGTCATTCTAAGGTCATGTCAAAATCGGACCGAGCATACTCAGCCCATACTACTAGTGTTCGAAATGACATTCATTGGGGTCAATAAATCAAGGCCACTTTGGTACTACACCAACGCTACTGTATATTACATCCGTTTTACAATGGTCCATTTCACTTATTTGGGAAGGTTGATAGTATTTTGCGGTCTATAAGTCACATAGCTTCATATTTCATTACCCTACAGTCCACGACTGGTATTGCAAATTTTAAAGTCTGGATAATTCAGTTGACGGACTACTCATTTTAAAACTCAATCAGTATTGGTCATTCCGAAATTACATTTAAATGACCTTTCAAAATGACAAATTGGTCCATGGAACCCGCCAGGATTTTGTATTTTTTTTAAAATTATTTATAAATCCAGTACAAACCACATAACTTAAAATACGATTCGAAATGACGAGCAGAATTTCCCCGAGAACATCATTCGTATCATAAATCTTCAAGTTAACCCCTCAAATTGTGTTAAGCTGGTTCAACCATGCAAAATATTAAAATTAAAAGTGTACAATATAATGAGAATACAGACCTCATTGTGCTTAGAAAATACATCATTGGTCTAATGCCCATGTATGGATACATAAAATAATTGTTCTACATAATAATATGTTCTTTACGTTTTCTTTGTATGACTGGGACAGCCTGTAATGAACAAAAGTAGTCAAAGTAAATATATGATAACATAATATGATGTTATTGTCATTGTGCTATTTGCTGTTTTAATTTAGTTAAATGGTGAACTAGTATATAGCAAAGGTATATGGCCAGATGACCACGGTACGTAGACTTATGGTAAGGGTAAGGTCCCAATGAGGTAAGGAAAGTCAGGCGAATACCCAAATTAAATCTGCTCACAGCTTTTAGATAATGACGTCAACAAGGGATCAAAGTCAGAACTTTTGGGTGCAGATTTTTTTTTAATTTTTAAGCATTTTTTTTAGTTTACCCCACTATGCACTGTTATTTTCTCGGCCATAGCCATGACTTCATGTTCCTTGGTGGGACTATAATGATGACTTTATTGCAAACCAGTATTGAAAATGGTATTATCTAATTGCTTGTGGTAATGTAGGTTTAGTCGAACATTTGCCCCATCATCACCCAATGCTACATGCTACAATATTAAATTGGGAGCTACATATTCGGTTAAAATATATTAAGTTTTAATACGTAGTTTTGTCTGTGTTTTAATGAGAGCAATGTCCCCTTAATTAAACTGATTAATATTCGCTGTAGCAATACTTATAATTTAAAGTTTATGTTTGTGATGACAGATTCAAACATTGACGGATCATTGCTGGGATAAATGTGTGGACAAGCCTTCTTCAAAGATGGACGGAAAAACAGAAAGCTGTCTGGAAAACTGTGTTGCTCGGTTTGTTGACGTGTCTCTGCTTATAGCCAATCGATTTACTCAAGCAATTCAACGGAAAGGAGGTGGAATGTAAGAAGGAAGTCGAATATAGTACGCGAACCGTGTGTAAATGAAATTTTCAACACTTTAATGTCTGCTATTGTCGTTTAACTTGAATTGTCTAAATATGGAATTAAAATGTACGAAGTGTAGTCAAAAGAGCGTATGTATTTATTAATGTCGTATTCAATATCTTGTGAAGCACTAAATAAAAATTAATATACTACCAATTCTCAAAAGTCATTTAATTTAATATTTTGACAAGCTGATAATCTTCTCTGAAAACCGAAGACTATGTTCAATGTGAAATGATAAACAATTTCCATGTAGTTAATGTAAATCTTGTTTACTGATACGTAGAAGAATAAATGCTTTCTTATTAGTCATCATCTTTCTACAACTGTGTTTATTATTTGTTTTATTCAATTGATCTATTTAATGGCACCTTTTCTTGCAACATAACAATTAGTATTGTAATGACAAGTTCGCTTGTTGAATTATTTAATGAAAAATCGTAATGAGTAAGCGGTAATTAAAAATACAAGTCAATTCGAAATAACACGATCACTTTGAATCATTTATTACCATACTGTTGTGATACTAATATAACAAAAATGTTTGATTGAATTAACAACATAGAGAATGCATATTGTAATGTTACGAAGTAATAATAGTATAATTTAGGGTTTTGAATGTTCATGTATCATCATGTACCTATGTTAATGAGGTGCTGTGTAATTATAATATGAAAGGAAGGATCAATAGAATCATTGTCGAGGTTTTCCTACCGGCGGAGTTTGTTTTACTTGGAGGATGATAGAGCGCATCCGGGAAATGTCTTTTTGATGTTTACTTCCTTTTGGATTGAAGTCACAGAGTTTGGCGATGCGTTCCCATTCGGTGCCAGGTTCAATCGGGTCCGTGTCAGCCACTAATTCTTTTTCGGCACTCCTGTCACATTTGAACAGAAAATTAGAGCATTTATATACACACTGGATAAATTTCTACTCACGAATCAATTACTATCACGATCACGATTGCGATACTACTTATCTGATTACTACTTATCGTTTAATACTTTACAGCCACCTAATACATTTAACACTATCAACACTGCAACTTAACGAGAAATAAGGGAACAACTAATCTGAGTCGTATTTCATCATGGGGTTAGCAAAACTAGGAATAATTAAGATCCACAACAAACTCAATTTTGATTAATATGAATGTAACAGCAGATACCAGATCATTTGGCTAATTAAAAACAGCAATAATTGCTATGTATTAGGTAGGCACTTTTAAAAAAAATGTCAGTCACAATTACGGCATAATACATATAATTGCAGTAAATTTCTGCTTTTAATAACTTCATATGCCTTCACCATAGTAAATGCAGGTTACCAACTGCTGTACATCCCTTATAAAGTAAAATTAAGCCCATAAAATCTCCTAAGTACCCCAAACTATTTAGTAATAGGTAATCTTCCAGGTTAGAGGCTATAAAATTGACTTTTAATTCTTACTTGAATTTCTGGATAAAGCAGAAACAATATATTTACCATTATTTACTACATCAAAAAATGGTTGATCTGATTTTTCATTACTTATGAAATTATTTACTTCAGTATATAATATAGTATATACGGTAGTTCGATATATGATAGAGCTCTTTCGGCTATATTTATGCTAAGCTAATATTAACAACGGATACTTATATGTACACACTGCTGGGGAGACGTTACATGTAAAGTAGAAAACTATTCCACAACATGCCATAACACGATATACAATGCCATTTTATGAAAGCTTCCCCGAGTACACTTCTACCTTATAATAAAATAAGAAGCGTTGGAATAAACAAAATACATCAATTTCAGATAATAATCTGAACTTTTCATTTAAAACTGGAATAAAAATGTAAACGTTAATACAATGAAATGCATACAATGCCATATTTTATGTTAATAGTTAGTACTCGGAAAATCTTACTGCATTGATAAATCAAATAACCAGATTAATCATGCACTAAATACAAATGCTAACAGCCTGTGATAAGACGATACTAGCCACGAATCTAAAATCAAATCAGCAATTAATTTATAAGATGCTATGACCAGTAACAAAAACAATAAAACTCATATTGCATTGTGCAATAACTCGCAAACTACTAAGTACTACATTAACGACATTCTAGTACTTTTTGTAACAAGGTGGGGAATGACTACTGATTCAACAGTCACATTGCGAAACAATCAAAGATTCAATAAGTAATCACAATCACAATACGATAACGACATAGAGCTATTATAGATTAGTCATTTGTCATTGTCATCATTCTTACTTTGACGCTTCCCTAGGATTGGATGAGCATGGAATTTAAATAAATGGATCACGTAAATATAAACTTTTGTGAAAAAAAAATGTTCTAACGTCTAACATCTTTTCTTTTAAATAGAATTCATTCATTCAATCATTGTACACACTCTTACATACTGTAAAATATTCTACGGTTAAAAAATAATATAATATATGTAATACATAACTCAAATATTACATTCAAGAAAAAAGTAACCACAAAGAATTCATTTGCATATTAAATTATTAAATATTTCCACTCTGCTCTTTGCAATAGATAACAAAACAACTTACCTATTGGCTTTGCGATTTTTTGCAACTTGTTCGTCATGATTTTTATACCATTCATCTAATTCCTTGCGAGCAGCCTCTTTCATTTCGCCTTTCTTTGCTTCTTCCTCTTCATCTGCAAAAGAAAAACATAGTTCTTAATTTAATTAGTACCATGAAAACTAATAGTGAAAAGGAAATTAAAAATTGCAATGGTAACCTTTTTGTTCTAATCTCTTTTTCTGCTCTTCTCGCCAGCGTTTAATTTTTTCTGGTTCTTCTCGAGGAACTATTGGTTGCACTGGGACTGGCGATGGAGATGGAGATCTACTCAATTCTGCTTCTCCTCCTTAAAAATAATTTACAGATGTTTTAAATAACGCTATGTGCTATGCTATTCTTAAACTCGCTCTTGTGAAATAAACAATGATATTTCAAGAAATTCATAAACATTATCTATTTGAACAACATATTTTAGTTAGTAGCACTCTCTATGACGTGGTCGAAGGTTGAAAAATATTATTTATCCTTGTAAAGATACTGTAATTTTATAAACAAACATTTCTGCAATGAGTGATCACCCAACTGTGCTTACTTTAGGATACATTGATTACTTGATACAAAAAATACATTTTGTTAAACGAAAAAATGACAATGTTAGGAAAGAAAATTGTAGACGTACTTAAAATGGAAAGAAAATAAGTATAATTGAAAAAATAAATCTTAAAATCAATAGGTATAATCATTTGTCATTGACAAACGTGAGGCATACGTCTTAAACGCCCACAAGGCTGATAACGTGACGCCCCTTTGGGGCGTGGCAGTTCTAGATAACCTTTTTTATATACGTAGCTGTCAAAGAGACATTGCCGAATAGGAATTTAATTCATCTTTAAATCGGTAATAGCTTATGAAATTGACATTCCAATTAGAGTAGGGTAAATTTGTATGTTTGACTCTAAGTTTAGAGTCACCAATGATAAATTCTAATTAATCAATTAGTTGTTGTAAGTTATACTTACAACTTGTCAATGTAATATACGATGTTTCTAATTATGAATTAAACATCCCAGCGTTTGACAACTAAATATTAAACTTTAAACGGATTGAGATATTAAAATTATAACAGGAGATAATTAAAAATTTACCAGAAATTCCATTAGTAACTACAGGATTGATGTCGTCCTCCAGACCTGCCAAATTATTTTGTTCCCGAGCCAAAAACTCAGCAGCTGGATCTGCTTCTGTACTTCCTCCGAAAGAATCATTAAATCCGTCCATGGTTTTCGAATTTTCAATGACCAGTAATGCAACAACTAGAGATAATAGAGTGTGAACTGTTTAAATAAAATAAATAGTATATCTTGGCAATTCAATATTTATTAATTACTAATTGAATGTTTTTATGATGAGTATAATTTAATCTTCTTGCTGACCACTCTGACTGAGATGGTGAAACAAGACTTGTTCTGACTTCTGTCACAGATCTCCGTCCCGTGTCTGCTCTATATTACACTAATACCTAATAGTGCATTTTGCGTGTGTGCGTGATGTGTACTCAGTCTTCAGTCATGAGCTGAGAGAAGACCTCCAACTACACTCGAAGACAGTACTTTGACGTGTTTACCGTAGTTACACATTACACCCTGACCGACCCGGGGTTTATTCTAACTACAGAGATGGGCACAAGTAAGTTCGCTCACTCACGTAGATAACTTTCACTATGTAAATGATAGTTTGCACTTTCATGTATAAAAAGCACACGATGTTTTTCACCTCATTTTAGTAGCTTGAACTTTCATTTTTGCCGAGGTAAAACTAGAATGAAAGTTTAATGTTCTAGAAAACACAAGAAAAAATTGTCCTTCTGCACGTCAATACAGGAACGAAATGTCATTTACATGGTGAAAGCCAAATAATGTGAGTGAACTTATTGCTGCCCATCTCTGTAGAAAGGGGCGTCAATTTTTACAATGTAGATATGCGTTTCTTATCTATCTTATACAGTATAGGCACTAGGCATATTATAATGTATTGTGGACGTGGACTGTGTTATGTAGTATTTTAGCTGGCTACCTACTACCTACATTACATACATTTCTTGCTACTCAGCAGAACACGGCAGGCACGGCACGACGGCCGGCACTACTACTCGTGTCGTTTATGTAGTAATGTAACATCCTCCCATATTAGGTAACGTTTCTGCATATAGGTAGTCATCATCATCCGCCAGCAATTTAACTCAGCATAATAATAGTAAGGAGTGAAGGAGGGAATCCAATGTCTCTCATTGCACACGGTACAATGGGAAGATATCCATTCATGTTGAGTTGCTAACACACACATACTGTAGTATACTCACTACAAAAATTCTCACATGGCATATTTTTTTTGCAGAGAGAAGTAGGTTGTTCGTTAAGATTTGTACGGGAAGTTAGGTGGCGCGGCGTGGGTTCGTTCCATTATGTTCTAGATAGGCTGATTCATTGGCAAAGTGCGGTACAGACACAAAATCAAATTGCACATCCTTTTCTTTGCGTGTAGATTGAGAGACGAACGAGAGCCACACCGCAAGAAACTGTCTTTTGTGTCGGATCTTTACATTTGTCATTTCGAAATTCTTAATTTCCGGTTTAAAAACTTTGTGACTGATAATGGTAAGTGCTTCACTTTGTTCGTTTAGCGTTAGTGCAGCTTAAAATTGTAAATATTCTACATTTTATCGTTAATTTCCCCAAATAAAATGAATTTTGAATTACAGGTGTCCTTAAACCCGGTGCGTATTCTCCGGCCTGAAGCCGACCAAGAGAAGGCTGAAATGGCTCGGATGAGCAGTTTTGTCGGAGCTATTGCTGTCGGCGATCTCGTCAAGTCCACGTTGGGTCCCAAAGGGATGGACAAAATTTTGGTCGGCATGGGACGCAATGATGGCACGGTAATAACTCTACACATGACACATGAATGAAAATGAAATAAAAACTGAAATTGAATAAAAAATCCTTTTTTAACGTGACTATCAACTAACTATGCAATTAACCTTTAAATTAATGGAAACTAAATCTACAATGGATGATTTTATTTTATGTTGTAGGTTTGTTGTATTGTATTAATTCGTAATTGGTTTTTTTTAGATTGAAGTCACAAATGATGGGGCCACAATATTACGCTCAGTAGGTGTTGACAACCCAGCAGCTAAAATTTTAGTGGACATTTCTAAGGCTCAAGACGAGGAAGTGGGCGATGGCACTACTTCAGTGACGGTTTTTGCTGCAGAATTGCTGCGTGAAGGGGAGAAGCTTATAGATATGAAGCTTCACCCACAAACAATTATAGCAGGATGGAGAAAGGCAGCCAAAATTGCTTTGGACGTTTTAGACAACAGTGCTAACAATCATGGGTATGACCATTTAATTCCAATTATATCAAAGTACATGTACTGTGATTCCATTATGGAATTGTCCTTCTTCATTGTGTATTTTGTGAATTACAGAGATGATTCAGAGAAATTCCGCGAGGACTTATTAAATATTGCCCGCACCACCCTCAGCTCCAAGATTCTCTCTCAGCATAAAGAACATTTTGCCAAGTTAGCTGTTGATGCCGTCCTCAGACTTAAAGGATCTGGAAATCTTGATGCGGTTCAAATTATCAAGAAGCAAGGAGGAGTGTTGACGGACTCATTTTTAGATGAAGGGTTTCTCCTTGATAAAAAGATAGGCGTTAACCAACCTAAGCGAATTGAAAACGCTCGTATCCTTATTTGTAATACACCAATGGATACAGACAAAATCAAAGTTTTTGGATCTCGAGTAAAGGTAGACTCAACCGCTAAAGTAGCTGAAATTGAACTAGCAGAGAAACAGAAAATGAAGGACAAAGTTGATAAAATTTTGAAGCATGATATGAACGTATTCATCAATAGGTAAGGGATTCAGTTTTTTAAATTAAATTTTTATCTTTTTCGCGATCATTGGGGCCTCACTTTATAAAAAACCTCTAGCCGGTATATTTATTATAACCCAATTCAAATCAAAATATTATTTCTTGTAAGAAAGTTTGTCTACCTGCAAAAATAGTCACCACCCTTGTCAAACTGTTTCGTTAATATTTATAAATAATAAAATTATGCTGCATAAATATAATTATCGACTAATTCAGTACAATTGACATAAGAAGTAACTTTAATGTGTGCAGCAATGTGTAAGTGTAACAAAAGCTTATTTCGGTTGGGTTTTGTGTATTTACAGGCAGTTGATTTACAATTACCCTGAACAACTTTTCGCCGATGCCAAAATTATGGCCATTGAGCACGCAGATTTCGATGGAATTGAGCGGCTTGCACTGGTCACGGGAGGGGAAATCGTGTCTACATTTGATACCCCTGAAGGAGTGAAAATTGGTCGTTGTGATCTCATTCACGAGGTGCCTAATACTATTTCAATTTACTACTGAAAGCTAACAAAATTAAAATGAGAAGCTTCAGTTATTGTTTTAATTTCCTTTAGATTACCATTGGCGAAGATAAGTTAATTAAATTCAGTGGCGTGGCTGTTGGAGAGGCGTGTACTATTGTCATCCGAGGAGCTACCAGTCAGATTGTCGAAGAAGCTGAGCGTTCCCTTCATGACGCATTATGTGTGCTAGCAGCTACAGTAAAAGATACTCGTACTGTCTACGGCGGAGG
>JABASI010002619.1:0-19058 GCA_019776505.1 Tomocerus nigrus
TAGTGTGCGAGATGGCTTAAGCAGACTTCGCGCTAAATTTTTACTTTGTTCGCCTCCGATTGACTTCTATTCTCACTATACTCTCTGTTTAATGTAAATATTATTGAGTTGGAGTGGTTGATGTAAACTCAATTCAATATTAAGACAATAAAAATTGAAAATGAACGGATGGAAACAGAACTAGTGTAAAAAGAGATAGCTCATACATATCTATTTCAATATTAAGCGAAAGAAGGCATTTAAAGACGGAACTTCCTATACCATTTCTAAACAGTTCGGTAAATTGAGCCTCAAAGAAAAAAGGATACATTCGCCTGAAATCAAAATCTGAAAGAGGATACTCCACATCCTTTTGTTAGGTGAACCACGTCTTTTGGCAGCTTGAAAGCCATCCTACGTATATAACAGCTCCATCACTCTATTTTAAGCTGGGCATCTGCTTATTTCTATGTTAAATGACTTTGGAAATCCATTTAGGTAGGTACATGCAGTCAATGGATACAGTCAATGGATAGGTATGTCTGTATTGCATTTTTATGTGTATAAAATAAACATTTCCTTAGTAGCCATCACTTAGTGTTTTATTCTTGGATATCGTAGTTAGGCAAGAAAGTTACACAGGCAGAGATTATTTCTAGTAACAAGAGATTCCAACGATATCACGCATTTACTTACTAAACGTTTAGGTGGTGATGTTTTAGGAGACCATAAGGACCACCACACATTTCGTTGCACTATTCGTTTTGGAGGTACACTTCCTGCACTGCTTGAATTATTTACACGGTCCCATTACAACGCGTGAGAAAAAATTAAGTACCTGGCACAAACATCAGCTGCTAACGAAACAGGTGGCATCCTAATTTAGTAAGGCTGCCTATCGCACTTTTAACTCATAATATTTCCTTTGATTAATAAAGGCATCACCCAAGTGTCATAATGTGATGTTGCTCCAACAGCAAAAGCGTATTTGACTACAATTCTTATCTAAGGGCACATCGTTGTAGATAAGCAAGCAAAACAAAGCCATTGAACCGCAACGCATACATATCCCCACTTCCTTCTCTTTGGAAAACCTGAAATGTCATTGGCTCATCGACGAAAAAAATGTACGCAAACAAATGAGGCACAAAACAAAAAAAATCAATGAGAATACATGTAATTATCTAACCTTAGAGGAACGATCCCATCTAAAGCTTCTTGCACAGCTGGGAAATATTCCAGGCCAATTCCTTTCGCAAACAGAGGATGATGCTTCAGACAGATTTCTATCATTTTCTCTTCGCATATGCTTGTCTCCAGAGAAGTCTCGACCTCTTCGGCTGTTGACAAAATCCATAAATTAAAACTTTCCAATGAAAATGACAGATTACTTGACATTCTTACATTACTTGTTGACACGTATAATAGCCATAAGTACACAATATATGAGTATGTACCTACTTATTCATCGAGTATAATATAATATGCTATATAAAAGCAGAGAACATAGAAACTAAAGCCTTAATAACCAATATATTTCGCTATGTAGTCAATATTTTTCTCAGAATACCGGAATCTTCCCTCAACGAGTTTAAGTTGAAACCTAATAACTATCATTAAATCTCTGAGGCCATTGAATTAGTGTCTGTGATTAAAAAGCTCAATAAATATAGAACGCCAGGATTACAAACGATGTATCTACATGTCGTACAGTAACACTTTTCAAATACAAACACATAATTTGAATGTCATTGACTTACATAAGTTACAACTTGCAAACCACTTGTTGACGATTTGCTGAAAAATGTATTTAAGTATGTCAATAAAATCCTACTTCAACAGAAAAATATCAAGCACCATAATGCTTTCAATAGGTTAATGCTATGTATATAGTAGTCGTCAGATCAGGATTCTGCTATCTAATAAAACTGACAAGAGTAATTTATGGGATCATTCAATTTCATACAATATCGTAGTATATTACCATATAATATATCGTAGCTTGCTTGACCATGATCTAATTATAGGCTACTACAGATTATATTACCATGCAATGAATGCTTTGTATTTTTATATCGGAATATTAAATAAGTGACAAGGCGGATTAGGGCAAAGATTTTTGAAGATTATTTTATCACTCTGTTAATCAAACCGTAATCCTTTCTACTTAAATCTAAAGAAGTCAAAGGTCAGGATGAACTTGCTGATTCATTGATCTTTTTTTCTTTCAAACTGAGACGGCCAGGCTTCCTATAATATTTTGTATATCAAGTGTAGGAACTATGGAAAAACTAAAGATAACATTCCTTTCTAAATTAGAGTAGTTTTCATTAGTGAATGCATATGATTATGGTATGACCATTTAGCTTAAGAGTAAGAAGTTGGTGATTATTTATAGCGTGTAGTACATTTAATGGCATAGCAGAAGAGACAGTGTGAACAGAGAGGCGAACCTGAGACAGGAGGGAGGACGAGATCTTTTTTGATCATCTGATGAGCACAGAAGCCACCCAAGTAGGCCAATTCCATTTCAAGTCGACAAAGACCAGAACATTCTCTCCATTCGAAGCCTGAGACGAGACAACGAAAACCAAAGTATTGGCTTTTGTCAGCTCTCGCGTAATCCGAAGCAGTTTCCAGCGAGAAAAGAACTTCATTGCCTGAATAAGTAGATTTACATATGAGAAAGCATTAGTTGTTGATGCGTTATTTAAGCTTAACAATCATCACATCGCTTCCAGCAGGCAATTGCCATGTATAATTGTCAAAATCAAAACATTGTGGTATAGTAAAATGCCTTTTCTCTATTGGGATTATGTATGATTCAAATCAGTTGATCATTGGGAGATCCTATACATAAACAAGAAAATTGTCTCTCTTCTCCCCGTTTTCCACTAATTCCTTTTAAAACTACTTCTGGGATAGCATACAACATTGTTTATACAAAATATACATGCCCCCTTGAAAGCAAACATTATGCATATTGTTTCAATTTGAATCTCACCAATTTATAATATAGCAATAATTAGAGTAAGTATCGCAATAATCTCAGAAATTACCTGGAAGGATAACGGATTTCTGTGGCCAATTTTCAGCACCAGTATATCTTTCCATTATAGGGATGTAGGACGATAAGCAGTCAGGATCATCAAGTGATACAGGTACATTCTGTGGCACTTCCGCCCCAAATGGAATGTACAGTCTCACACTATCTTCGGATTGGGCCGTGCAGCAACGAGGATCGAATTCAATCGTCATTCGTTGAACCGAAGCAGGAAAATTCACTCTAGAAAAGTGATTATTGGAGCCAAGTGTTAGAACAAGAATAAAAAAGATTTCATTCAAGGCATATATTTAATGCCATACACTAGAGATGTTAGGATAATGTAACGGAGATGAGACTTTTGCCGAAATCTTTTTTGAAGCCCCCAAGGTAAAAAAAACTTTGTAAGATTTGCAAAAGTAATTAGAGTATATAGGTACATTAACAATTCTCAGAAGATTGAATAATATTCGAATGAGGTTCCCAAAGAAACCTACTTGGCAATATTGCAAAATAAATAACAAATATAAAATATGCAAGTCACAACAAAAATTAATTACAGAGACTGTTTTTGCCCACACTTAACACTTTAAAATGTTTGCATGAAATTAAAAGTGTAGCAAAAGTACATCTAGTCCAGACTCTGCACTCAAGAAGGTGTTTACCCTCAGAAACAGAACAGCAAATCTATCATTTTTAATAACTGGATTGGTTAACCATGAAAAGTGTTTTTGCAGGCTGGCGAAAAACAAGACCATTTGAATCTGGCCGATAATAGTAAAGTATGGGTCGAATGGCCTACAGATCAACGTGACACATAAATATTATCAAATCTCCATATGTTAGGCATTTCAATAAATCATATTGGAATTTAGTTCATTAAAACAAAAATAGGCACACTTAAGACAGTCTGTGGATGAGACAATTTTGTTATGACAAGCAAAGGTCTCTGAATGAATAAGCATATTTAGCATGTAGATATTTACCAAATCCATTTCACACGTACAATTCTTGTAACGAAAAATAGAATGCAATAAAAGAGCCATAAAACAATGCCTTTTAAGCATTGCTGAGTGCTGTAATGTTTATTGATCATCAGTCTGTTTTACTGTACCGAAATTACATCGGTTATTACGCTGTACTCAAAGTACATGTACGTACATATATGTAGTCGAGGGTATGTTCACTGAAGCAAGAGAAATTATTAGGATACATATGCTGATACTAGGAATCCGAATTAGAGTTATGCAGTACAGTGGCTAAAAAATCTGAGCTCAGTGAAGATGACAAGTGCAAAAAATATCAAGCTACTTACTTGTAATGTGCTAGAGTCGCAGGTTTGTAGGGATGTTCACTTTCAACCCAAGCGTAATGAACGCCAGAGCAATTACTTTCCGCTCTTTTTTCACCTTTTGTCATTGTCATTACTTTGTTATTCAGATCCGAAACAGACGGTAGGATTCGTCTGATCAATTCAAGTAAATCCACGGAACTCTGCACAACAACACATGCCAAACCTTTTTACATTAATTTTCCAAAGGGAAACTTATTATCTACGGAAACTGTGGATTGGAAAATAAATGTTAATTATCTATATCAGGGCTTAAGTATGGAACACAAAAGGCTAACAAGAAATTTCTTTCGAGTAAACTTGTGAATTTGTGTGGAAAAAATTTTAAATGGTCCTTTAACGCTATTTCTTAAATTCGTAACACTGAGAACAAGAAATACTTACGCGAGGATCGGATAAAGCCAGATGAGGTAAATGAGACAAAATGGATGGCAATAAAGTCGTGACTAAAGAACTGCTAGACAATTCTGTGATTCCTTCAGACGAAACGTTTTCCATAACTTCTTTTGCATTGTCAAATACTGCAGTGCAAATTCTTTGAGCACATTTTCTGGCATGCATCTCTGCAACTGCTTTCGCCTTTTGTCTGGCATCTGAGTCGTCTGGGTTTCTGAATGTACAACAATTACCGTGAAATATCATTTGACATTAGACAATGTCCTTTTAACTATGCAGTCGACTGAAATTAACTAATCGAAAACGATAAAATGACGGTTTTCTAGAAATATGATATTTTTTATTGCAAATACGCATACAGTCACGAACAGTATCTGTCTGAAGGAAATGAATGAGAAAATGTACCTGAAGTAGAGGATGTGAGGAATCTGGCCTCGGATTTGGTTAGTTCCATTGAAACTGAGCGCACAGGAGCTGAAGGTAAAAGTTGTGCCATCAGGACACCTGAGAATTGACACACCACCATCTCCATTACACGTTCTTCCGCCGTGATTCTTTAGCCTAATTGCGTATTTGACTCCGGGCTACAACAAAGAGAAACCATTATTTACCACAAGTACATCACCTTAGGAACATATTAAATGGAAACATTAAAAGATGAGTGGGTATTCTGAGAATTCTGTTTTATTAACTCCATACACAGATACCTAGGTACCTACTTAATTATTTGCAATTAATGTTAAATAAAAATTAACAGCGATTTAACATCTACAAATAGAAGTCAAAGGTATCAATACATAGCGTTAAATTGAAACAAAATTAACAGAATAGTTGCGTAAGTATTTACTTTGATATGTTCCGGCCGCGGAAATCTAATCTCAGCAATATCCCCACAGCAATCATCCGAATCAAATGTGCCTCGCATAACCTCCATTGAAACCCACTTTGGTCCCGGTTGATCACAGTTTTCTCCATTAGCTTCGTCAACCTTAACGTGTAAAAAAATTCTCTAATTAGCATTCCGTTTACGGTTTTTTTAGACATTAGATAAAGTGTGCAATGTCACATAGAAGCGTACGAAGACTTTCGGCATCAGTTCATCTCAGTGAATTCCTACGATTAGCTACATAGCTACTTTGAACATTCTTTACATATTTAAGAAATGTAGTTTATGATGCATAAGTGCCCTGCATGAGCATTGCTCTACGACTGACTTGTATTGTGTTCTTTCCAAGCTCTAAGTGTTACGACGAAATATTTTATCGTTCTTTCTTTTTTAATCTTGATGACAAAACACGAAGTCGTTTCATAAAAACGAGTCTTTACCTCTTGAAATAATTCCAGTTCGTATTCATACGTTCCAGTTCCGGAATAAATGCAAGCTCCGAAAACAGATACACCAGGTTGATCGACAGTAAAGCAAACTGCATCTGGAGATCCGTTACCAGTATTCCATGTTCGGCTTTGATTTGTTCTTGTAAATCTTGATGGTGTGGCCACAATTATTTGTCCAATAACGCTTTCAAGCTCCCCCTAAAATCAAAACGTAATTTAGTGATTTATAAACATTCGTAGCATAAAATATATGAAGCCATGTTTTGCCATTTTTTTGCGATTCGGGCTATATTGCTTCATTCATTTTAAAGTAATTGAATTCAATATAAATCAACCCTAATTTAGTATTGTATGGGGTAGTGACTAGTGATACCAACAATTCTTTAGTTAATATCATGTTAAACATCAAATAATCTGTTCTTGTGATGTGTCTAACCGATTGATATTGAAGGTCGATAGCTAAACTTCTTTTATTCTGAAGCGACATACTCACCCATTATTCCTGTTTTTATTACCCTAAAGATTAATAGATACGTACTAAAGATTTTTTGTCTCGTAAAATCTCTGACTCATGTACAGAAATAGAACAACAAAAAATAATCACTATAAATTCACAGCCAATTAAGTCGTTTTCTTATAATTGATGGTCACCGGACTATGTCAACAGATATTCGAGGGAGTGGACAGTGAGAGGAATTCTATTCAGTTCGTTTTCATTAAGAGACTAATGAAAGTAGATAAAAAAATCTAATAGTTCCTAACTTGAGGACTAATCGTTTAAGATAAATAAAGTTGATTTTAACTTACATAGATTCCCGATGCATGGGAAACTAGCTCTTCCATAAGTTTCGCTAATAGTAGTGAGGAGTTGTGAACAAGGAGTTTCAATGGTTCCTTGATATCTTTGTTGTCCATGTCCACGATGGACAGAAGATGTTTCAGTACGTCCCAGAAAGACCAGGAAGTCTTAACAAAATTCCCAGCCTCGTTTCGTTGAGCCATTTGTCCCACAAGGAGTCTGTTATTTGCAGGTTGTTTCAGCTTACCTCCCTCGGTATTCGTCACGAATGTTAACTGTCAAATTTAAAGAGGCATCTTTATTATAAAAGCCTTACAATTATTTAATTGTAAATAATTCCCTTTTGGAATTAGAAAAAATGCTGCTGTAGAGGCCCCTGGAAAGCCATCTATCCATACCAATAGCAACAAGGCGACTGTCGTGTTATTCTCCTTTGCAATTTCACTTTGAAACCAATTGTTGTAACTTTAGCTCCTAATTTGACACTACCTATTTATTTACATATTCAACAGATTATTTCAAGCTATGCTGTTGTTCAAGATTGTTCATTTGAAATACTGTGCAATGTTTCAGATTCAAATATTATTTTCTTGCAGCTTTGCTAATTCTCAATTCTTATAAACCGGTAAATTCAGTGAACGGATAATGTTTTTTCTTAACAAAACTACTTCATAACACTTCTTGGGATACAGAAATCGTTTTTAAAGATGTTTCATACTAACTGCGTACCGATATTTAACCTTTTTGCTAAAACAGTGCAATTCAATTCTCAATTAACGTCGAGTTATATATAATGCGTAAAAAATATCATTGAACGATTTCGTTAAAAAGTAAACTTACGCTAGTTTCATCTGGACTTTGTCGTACTATTGTATTGAGAACAGGAAAAATGCCCAAAAGTTGTCCACGACAGCCACACAATGCTCCCACGACTGAACTCAACATTCGAGCGTATTTTGTTCCCTAAAAATTCAACATAGCATTAACATTTTCGTGGAGACAACAATAGTTGACTTTTTTTTCAGAAGAGCATACTGCATATCACAGTTTACCTTCTCTAGGTAGAGGAACATAAAGTTCGCTAAGCACTCCCATTTAAGGGCGGATGTTGGGTAAAAAACTTGAAAACAATGTACGAAAGTACTACAACATTGTGTCATTATATCTTCAATAACTGCTGTTAAAGATTCACTCGGTGGTTCTATGATAAGTAAGAAAATGCAAATTATTAGATGAATTAGATCACAAGACAACTATAGACAATAAAATTAACACAAAATAAATGAATGCGTTTTTACCAATTTGGAACGATATTATTCGTTGTAACATAGACCTTACATCCCCAATAGCTTCAGCCATCGACAAATTTTCCATTTGACCAAGTCTCCCACACCCTTTTGATTCAAGTAAAGAAAAGACTGATTAAGCACAAGAGAGACAGGGGCATAAATTCAATAAATAATATTTATAATCAATAATAAAACGTACCTTTATATGGATAGACTTGATTGATACTAAACTCAATAAGTCTGAGACAGGAACAAGAAATGAATTTCATGAGATCATATTTGAACACATCATCGTTGCCTGACAGACTAATTGCCATTGTTTGGATCTCTTCCCAACACCAACCAATTAACGACATCAGAACTTGTACACTCCCCTATAGAGTTGAAAACAAATTAAGGTTAACTTACTACCCTATAACTAAATCTCTCCTTCAGTCAGTAAAAGTAGTAAATTATATTGTCATTTCACCGGTGTAAAATTTGATACAAAATCATTAGCAAGCAAGTGAGTAGGCTCTATTTGCTGTTTAGGCTTCGATCCCATAGAGTTAGAGTCAGAACTCAAAGGGCGATAGAGTATTTGAGGTATTTGTCCGGCATTTACATCCGTTCCATTGTTTGACTTTTTCGACGATTTGAAATGAAACATCACGCTAAAAATATGAAAATTCAAGTATTTACACCTGGACTTTATTAATAGTTTGGAATAAAGCTATTCCACTTACTGATCTTCTGTAAGAATTCCATTTTGACCACTAGAGCCACAGTCACTTGAAGGACCACTGATATGAGCCCATGCGACATACCAGCGAGAAGCCTGTTATTGACAAAATAGATTTAATTAAGTTCTGCACTCAAATATAACTTTTATTGTCTTTATTTTATCTTATAGAGACCTGTAAAGCTATTGGCTCATCAAACATCATTCTAAACTTTTGTCTGGGACCACAGTCGTAAGGAATTTCTTCTGTTTCCGCCAGGAGCTCTCCATCATTTTCCAATTCACCACCTTCTGGTCCAATGTCGTAGATCTGACAATGCATCATTATGTGAATTCTCTTAGGCTACTCTCAGAATATTTTAAGATAAACATGAGATGCTATAGTTCTGAAATAATGAAATTTACTTTTATTTTTGCACAATATTCTCCTCTGCCTCCGAATAATCCAAATCCACCCAAAAGAATATCGGAGTCGCAGGCAAATCTTATTGCTTCAATGGAATGACCCGAATATCCCCATCCACCTCCATGACTTTCAAATCGACAAACAGCTGAGTAATCATCTTTACTGTACATTTTAGCTAGCACTGGAACTGCAGCTTGCTCTTCGTGATGGACTGACAGCCCTTGTATATGAGCGGCAACAAGAGTGTCCATACAGGCCAGCATGCTTGCTCCAGCCTTAAAGAGTCATCAAAATGGTCATTTCATCCATTCAATTTATAATTAACACATTAAAGATATTCAATTTTGATTTCGCTACCTGCCACCGTTGAATTTTGGAACCAGGTGCGACAGGAATTGCATTAGGAGGTTTGGTGAGCCAAGTGTTGGATTCGCACTGAGGGTTCTTAATTGCCGAAGCAATGACATTGTGACATTTCATCAAATGCCTGCGCCACTCAAATGACCAAAGAAAGTCATAGACAGGGTCTAGAACAGCGGCACTGGTGTTTATATTCAAATGACTATCTCCGTCAAAATAGGTACAGCATCCGTCTCTTCGGTTTATCATTATTGTTGATGACACTTTACCCGTATTGGGAGGTGGAATTATCACTAAAAAGATTTAAAATTATAAATATTTTTCAAAGTACATGATTTACAATGACATTAATGACACACTTGTGTTGTTCTGTGTTTTTCATTACTTATTGAGGATGAGTTGGCTGTGACAGTTGATTTTCTTAAAAGTTTAGGACTAATCAGACTAGCTTCCAGTCTTATAAAAGTTGAATCTCCAGTAGCACCAATCCATGTTACCCGTCTACCCAGAAGAGAGCCAATGTTGTCTAATGCAACCATTCGAGTAAACCAAAGACTTTCCACATTTCGTTCAGATTCTCGGGCTAGCTGTCCCTTCTTTTCAGTTATACAAAATAAAAGATAATTAAGCAATGCTGAATTGAATGATTGGTTGACTTAAGATTTAGTAGTAGCTTACCGTGTGTGACCCGCATGTGTAGACAACTCCATTTGAATCCAATGCCACAGTGTGGTAACTTCCAGCTGCTATTTGAATAATCTTTGTAGCAGCATCAGGAAAGCGTACTTTAGTAGGAGTATGTCGAGGAGCTAAATCACCCACGCCCAACTGACCAAACGTATTGCTTCCACACACAAACATAGAACCTTTCGTATCCAAAAAAACTGAAAAACAGATCAGAACAATTTGTCCATGAGCATAGGCAAAAATATAATAAAAGTAAGAAGTCCAAGGTAGACACTAAAACTCAATTTAGTAGAATGATTTTCTTTATCTGACCTGAATGATGTAAACCACAGGCTACATGAGTGATAGGATATGTTGTCGAAATATTAAGGCGACTTGGAGGAAAAGAAGTCATTGAGCTTTCCTTCCCTGAAAATAACATTAGTTTCGGTGATTAATTTTCATGTAATTTTATGTTTGACATTAGCTGAAAAATTTTATGCACCTCTTGTTTTAGCAATTAATTTTTGAGCACTTGAAATAGGCTTAACCGTTCGTCTTTCAGGAGGATCTTCAGGTGGTAAAAGTCGGTCTAAAGAAAATCCATCAAAAACGATTAGCTATCTTTTGGCTACCAAATGCAATTAACCGTATAAATGTTGACAGATGAATTCCTTTCGGAATTCAGATTAAACTGTGCAAAATTATTTAGATTATTAAAGGTTATTGTACTATCATTACCATCTTCTAAGTGAATCAAGTCCACTACTCCGGGATCTGCAACAATCCGTTGAGCATCCATAACTAGATAATCCTGGTCTTCAATTCCTTCTCTTGCACAAGTTCTGCAAGATCCACATTCTGCACACCCAGCATCACCAACCCCACACCCGCATTCCCTGGAAAATATTTAAAATTTTTAAAACTTTGATAATTAAGTAAATCTGATAAAACGTGAAACGTTTCCAAAATCCAATTTCCTAATTTTCAACACCGTGTGCAATGATTTTGATAAAACATTGTAGAACTGAGTTAGACGTTGAAGCTTACTGGCCAGGGTTGCGGTCCGGTCTCAGGGCTGAAATGCAGGCACTGCCATAACCCGTACACTCTCTACAAATAGTGCATACCATGCACTGCTCATGTTTCCAGCGATGAGATCCAGATGGGCACATTCCTTCTTGCTCGGGTGCAACAGGACCTCCTACTGCTCCAATAGCAGCAGATTCGTCCCATTCCCCATCGTCATCTTCAAGAACATCTGTCCCATCTACGACAAATCATAGCCAAATGCAATTTTTGTGATCCACAATTAGTTTTTTTATGGAAGAAATGTTTTCTTACCCTCTTTTGGTTGAAGCAGAGATCGACCACACTGTCCGCGATTATTTATTCCCATGGTATAAACCTTTCCGTCGCCACTTAAGAGAATGCTGTGGGCTTTGCCCATTGCTATTTGGGAAATAAAAACGCCTCGAAGGCCCATCACGTATCCACTGACTTGATCGCAATGAGCTGTGTCTTTTCCGTACATGTACACATCGCCACTCCTTGTGACAAATGCGGACGTCCCATTGTTGCATGCGATGTAAACCACGTCGTGACCTTCCATTCTTATGACTTTCTTTGGTTTGGAAGCCTTTGCTACTCGCCTTAGTTTAGCTGCCGAAAATGATCATTCCATCAAGTTACATAAATCATATATGTATAACGACAAATATAGAATTAGCAGAAAATAATAGACGTACATAATTTACCTTGGTCGCCATCCTCGCCCCTTTTGGGGGTCCCAACAAAATAGGCAGTGCCATCCTCGGCAAGGAGTAAAGCATGAATTCCTTCATGACCAACAGCACATTGAACAAATCTGGGACATTTTGTTAGACCAAGCTCCAACCACTTGGAACATTTTGCAATACCCGACTTTTGTCCTAAACTGGCCCCTTTCCCACAGTACAATATCTAAAAAGCATCCGCAGTCATTTATTTAGTGAATGATTTTGTAGTAATAGCAAAATAAACAAAATTCAAATCCTCCTACGACGTACCCTTCCGTGTTGAGTACGCAAAAGAGCAAAATCTTTTCCCGCTGTGATAGTAGCTACATCATCGTCGACTCCGGTCATTATCGGCCTTAAAATGCTGTCACTGTCCCATGGGCACGGGCCTGCGACTTCAACTGACTTTCTCACCAGTCGCAAATTAAATTCGTTCAGTGATTCCATAGTATACGACTCCGTACACATAGTACGCACCAAAAAGCCATCCTGTAAGATTTACACAACCATTAAGTACTGAAAAGCATATTTTCCTTGTATTATTAAATAGATTCCTTTAATTTTTCATACTTCTTTGGAAGGTAGAATCATTCCGATATTTACACCATCCGAAAACATTGTTACAGCTGTTTCCCCGGAAATGTCTACACTTTCTTTGACTTCTAATGTGCTTTGCTCTAATATATGCAGCTTGTTGTCCACAGGGTTTAAGACTCGGTAGTATAGTTTGCCCTAAAATTGTTATGAATTTAGTACATTTTGCTTTTATTCCTCATAATTTCTTTTGTAGTACAGGTACGTATCAATCAACAAAAAATACTTTGTACATATATCTTACCTTAGCCCAACCAAGCCAAACTTTTTCAGATAAATGGAATGAAGTGTTCGAACTGTAAACACGTCCACGAACTGTTCCAAAACAGCCGGAACCAATTTTAAACAGACCTCTAGAGCAATGGAGGAAGAGGTATCGTCCATCCGAAGCCAAAGCTTTGGCACTGAACACACACCCAGGTGGATCTACCAATTCATTACAAAGTTACAATAACACTCAGGGGTGATTAAGTGACAATTATAATGTTAGTCAATTCTTAATATTGCAAATACCTGGTGGAAAAGCAATCTGGAATGAACTGATGCAAGAATTTTGAGGAATGCCATGGCTAAGCCACTGAGGAAGAACAGGACGACCGACTAGAATTGCCTGTGTGCTACGTTGAAGTGACTTTAGTACATCAGGATTCTGTAAATTATATGTCAAAAATTGCATGACTCGTACTATTTAATAGATTTGGGTGAAATAATATATTGAGGTAATGAACTAATTCATTCAAAAGATTTAAAATTCAAAGTGAAATACTTACTTTAAGTTCTTGACTAGCAAGAGAATCACGACACATAAAAAGGGAAGCTATGGCCTCCAGCATTGACTTAGTTTCGCCCCTAGCAATTGCCAAACTAATAAGACACGCTGTAGCCAATGAAGACAACTGACTGGAACTAGTAGGTATTTTTTTGCTTGAGCTTGGAATGTCACAATCTTCATATTTCGAGAGTGTTAAAAGCATAGTAAACATGGAATCTAAAAAAACATTTTATTAGTAGACTACACTTAAATAAATATAATTTGAAATATGTAATTCGTAGAGCAAAATTAATTATTTCAGTACCAATGACAGGTATAGGCTCCTTCTTTAGACTTTGCGGATGTTGACCTTCCAAAATATTGAGCAAAGCATCTAAGGCTTTTACACAAACAGCTGGGTGTAAAGAGTGACTCTCTTGTATCAACTGGAATACTCCTTCCAACCCAATTCCTACGATCTAAGCAAACAAATGCAAATACATAAGGACATTGAACATCAATGCTTCTTTATATCATTTCGTATTCGAAAATTAACACAAATCGATACCTTTGGAAGAGGAACGGGTGACGACTGCCTTTCTCCAGCATTATCATTTTCGGCGTCTGTGTCTTCTAATGGAATTAACCATTTGCGACAAGAATCAGCGAAGTTGAACTCTAACACTATCTGTGGAGGCAAACATTTAAAAGAAATATTATAAAATATTGCCATGTAGCTTTTATAGCTATAATTACGTCATGATTTCAATTTCAGCTTCACACTAACCTGTCTAACGCAGGCATATGCCGCAAAAATTGAACAGTTACCCAAAACTTCAATCTTAGGAATAGAAATTGGGAGGGTCGTGGTAATGGAATCCGACTGCTGACATGAAACAATTAAAATTTCTAGTTATTCAGTGATCTGATGGTTAATCATCGGCATGAAAACTGTGCAACTAAATAAACTTACGAGTACTTTGGTCTTCTGTCTGTTCCTTGGCCGTGACCTTTCCCGTCTTTGCAACTGTTTCTTTTCATTTTTCTTCAGGTGGAATGTGCGGTACAAGGAATGGAAATCATTGGTTAATTGAACTACATCAGTCTCTTCTGCTGCCATTTCCACTAAAAGTAATTAAAATACATTTCTGGTCATGTAACCCAACGGTGATAATCTTTTAAATTGATTTCTAAATATTAAGTTAGCTTACATATTACATACCTTATATGAAAATGATGGCCGAACAGCAAAAGATTCAATAAAAATCTTGGACTTTTTAAATCAGTTAAACATAGAAACCGTACTTTTTACTTCTACGGATGCATTCATACACGTACACACTCCCTGTAATACAAAAATGCAATTCAGTTAATTATTAAAATTAATTCAATTAAATTAATTCAATTAAAATCACCCCACAATAGTTTCAAAAATTTGTACTCCTATATTTCTGTAATTATTTTGACGAGGTAACTGCAGTTCACAGTAGACAATAATTGTCTTTATAAATTGTTGTGCCATTGAATTTCTGTCGTATAATTGGGGAGTAATGGAATACATAGGCTGAAAACCGGCTGCTTTATTGACGGGCTAGTTTGTGAAACTACTAACAATATTGCCCATTTGTACTTTTAAAACGACGGTATCGAGAACATAGGAAATTATCATAGGTTTGGTTGATGGTGTACCGAAGTAGGCCTTGGTTTTCTAATATAATGGCTTTTATAATTCCTGTTCATCACATTTTATTACCCCTACCACCTACTAAACGATTGGGATATCTTTTTGGATTTTATGAAATCAGGGGGATTTGGGCGTTTTAAGCCAAGTTTGTCCGATATTTTAATCGGTTGTCGGTAGCGCATAAGCACAAAAACCAGATTTTGATACCGTCCCTTGTAATTGTGTGTTATTCAAAACTTTTATCCTTTTTGTACTACGTTGTAAACCGACGAATTGCCCCTATATTGCTACGTTAGCATTTAATCCATATTCCCCCTTTAACGTGGTGAAAAGTCAAAAGTAGATTTACATGATTGGGAACATTTATTTTATTGAAAAATAACACTTAGTATCAGATACTTAGCAGCGAAAGTGGCACTACACCGTATTTATATCTGCACTGATGAAAATGCTGTTATATAATGATGAATGTGGAAAATGACTACGTCATATGTCAGCAGAAAACAAAAAAGAACCAAAATGTTTATCCGTACTAACTTTGACTTAATACCTATGTTTGCTATTCCATGACTGACAGCATATTGACAATAAGGTGTAGAAGTTGCAGTAGTAGCGCAATTAATTGCCAATATGCAGGTAAAACTATAACTTAATATCAATTTTTAAAGTTTTTACATCATCGTCGCTTTATTATATTGCTACAATGACGAAAATGTAATCTCCACAAACAGTTACTTAATACCATTTCACTTCTAGATCAATTAAAACTTAAAACACCGCACTTTTTACTTCAGGTAATTTGGTGTTTGGTTGGTAGTTTGGTTGTAGTACGTTGGTAGGTGTTCAAGAGCGGAGAGAGATCGCAGCATGTATCCGAATTCCAACCACAAGCTATGCGACGAATGCATCCGAAAGATTGCTACATCACAAACCATCCGAATGTCCTTTATAAGCAAACAGACAGCAAGCATTTTCCATAAATGCAGAGAATTAGAGTATAGTCAAATTCTTGGCCTTTTATCATAAATACTTACTTTTCCACTTCAAAGTAATTTTTAATTTTTCACCGTGCTACAGATAATGAAAGTTCTTGTATGCTGGCTAGAAAGATGTATTTTTATAGTGGCCGTTACGTGAGTGGGGATGAGGATGAAGAATAATACCCAGGGATGGTAATTGTAAGTTTTCGCTAGAGAGGAAAAGAATGAAAGTTTTTATGAAAGTTTTCAATTCCATGTTCTTGAAAAGTGAAAGATGTGATGATGTGAAAAGAATAGAAATAGGGTATATGACTTTTTTTCACTTTCTAAATGAAATATATTGAAACGAATGAAAAACACAAAATCATGCATACCTCTAATGAAAAAACACAGAAGCATACATACCTCTAATGAAAAAGCACAGAAGCATACATACCTAGGCTACATCTTTGGATTAACACTTAATAATCTCTGTTTTCGTTATCAGGAAGGAGGTAATGGTTGAAATTAATTTACCTCATAATTCTATAGTTCAGTAGGCTTATGATTTATTAATAGTACTTAAATACATAGACTATTAACACGAACAACAATAACCATTATCTAGAATAACATGACAAGGACAACTCGAGGTACAAATATCTCAAAAATTAAAATCTGGCACTGACAAACTTAGCATGTACACAGAAAGCTTGGTTAGAGTTGAGTTTTCAGTATTTAAAATACAAACTTTAAAAATAAATAGACTTATTGTTATTAGGGTAAAAATCATTTTGAAACAATAATTTTAAATAATATTCACAGGGATTGTCCAAGCTCAAGAGTATGAATTTCCTAATTTATATCTAGAAATCCCTACCTTAAATATAAACTAAACTGACGATAAACATTTAATATTTATCTGTACCTACTAATAGCATGACATTTAATATTAAGCATAAAAATAATTAAATGGAAAACAATCGGCATAATTTTATGAAGTTTTTCGTCGAGGGTCCTTTATGAGTTATCTTCCTATTTTCCGTTTTGGTGGATCCGTCGCCATTTCCTTGGCGGGCTGCGAGCGGGTTTTTATTCTCATATACTTTTCAATATTTTCAAATTTCTGGCTCAGGTCACTAGAATCAATCACTAGAGAGTCGTTGGGAGTTTCAGTGGAGCAGGGATTTTCAGTGTTGTCTTCAATTTTTGCTAAACCATTTTCATTAGTTACTTCTACATCAATACTAGGACATAAAGGTAGTAGGGTGTTAGAATCCAGAACATTACCATCTCCAGAATTTGCCTGGTCCAACTTTTCCAAACACCATTCTCGTTTTTGTTGCACAATTTCCGTTTCAACACTATTTACAGTTTCTATATTCCAGTCTTCAATACAATGCTTCATCAACCGCAATGCGTATCGTTCAACTGGCAGAAGCTACAAATAAACCATTAATTATTTATTAATCTACCCACATAATTTCCACATGCCATAGGAAAACAATATTAATTGGTTTACATAACTAAAATAGTGCAGAAATGAAAAATTACCTCCGAACTAATAACATTCATCTCCACCTCAGTCTTACAGAGATCATATTCCTTCTGAACAAGTGAACATGACATAAACGTAACTATTATTATCCTACAGAATGTTGATTTCTAGAGATAAAAATGATAATAAATATAGGACAGAGACTTACGTTTAGCAGATTTTCATGGAATTCTTCTAAGTCTGCTGCTGCTTCGGCTTCAACTGTTATAGCTCCATTTGCGTCTATTTCGTCTTCAGCCAGTTCCGCCTCTGCTAAAGCCCGTTCAAACAAGCGAGTCTTCGTCAATTCGCTCATCATCCCAATGTTTTCTTTCTTTTCCAGACCATCATGAGAATAAACTCCAGAAGCCTCCATCGCGGATGTGGAATTCTCTATCTCCTGTCTTAATATCTCTAAAGGATTTCTTCTCAAATGGTCCGTGTTAAAAATATCTCGAATTGATTTCTAAAATCAAAGTCGCTGATTAGTTTAATCAATTTAGCATATTTATTATTAGCAATTAGGTATACATAAATAGTTAACCTTTTTAAAATACGCTGTAGTAAAATTGCCACCTTCAATGGCTAATTCTCCAATAATTCGTTTTTGGTTAGATTTTTTAATCACATTTTCTTCAATCGTCCTTTCACTCACAAGCCTAAAATAAATTAAGAAAAATAAATCAATTGCATTAATTGTGTAACATAAAAAATTCGAAAAAATGTTTATTATTTCGTGAATAATTTATATTGCCACATAGTGGCGCGCAAAATTAATACACGTGTTACATGAATATATAAATATTTTTTGAAAACATGTAGATATTGAATTGAGTCACCTGTATATGCTAACATCTCTCGTTTGTCCAATTCGATGGCAGCGGTCTTGAGCTTGATCATCCATTGTAGGATTCCAGTCGCTGTCATAGAAAATCACTGTGTCTGCTCCAGTAAGGTTGACACCAACACCTCCAGAGCGTGTCGACAGAATAAAGCAAAATATTCTCCGATCAGAATTAAATTTTTCCATCAAAATTTGCCGTTCGTCTACTTTCGTGGAACCGTCAAGTCTTAAATATATATAGCCATGATAATTAAGAAAAGCTTCGAGGACATCCAACATTTTGGCCATTTGAGTGAAGAGAAGCACTCGATGATCTTCCGCCTTTAGTTTTCTTAGCAATCTAGTGACCACAATAGACCCAATTCATTATTTTCAGATTACATAACATTTAATTGTAAACAGAGTCATTATTCAGAGTAACGCAGTTGCTCTGTATGCTTTCGCTGTATCTGTCTGTCTGTCCGTCCGTCCGTCTGTCCGTCTGTATGTCCCTGTGCACGATAACTTTAGAACGGATTGACCTACAATGTTCAAATTTTCTGTGTGTCATCTAGAGGTCAATTGTA
>JABASI010002620.1:0-19053 GCA_019776505.1 Tomocerus nigrus
GCAACGACTCGGCTGCAGCAGCCGGATGATTCATTTCATGATTGAGTGAGGTGTAAAGGTATAATGCATATAAAAGGGTATACCTTAATATATGAAAGACTAGCATGAAGCTGAAATCTCCTTTTTGCTACAACAGCATATAATATAGCTAAAGATGAAGAGAAAAGTTCTGAGTATATTTACACGGCACACCCGTACTTTGGATCTGGTAGGATATACTCGGATATAGAGATTCAAATTCACCTGAGATGAGCAAAAAGCTGCTACTTATCTTTAGTTCATGGATCCTGCAGCTTTTCCACTTTTTTCATTTCTACTACTTACTACACTACCGAATCATCAGGGCTACTCGCAACTTGACTCGCGTCAGGAAAGTCAGCATTAAAACTTTCCTATTATGATGATGATAGAAATGAGCGTGGTAGGTTGACCGTGGCAAATGCTCTTATAAACTACATACAGAAATCTTTTTTTTTAGTTTTAACCGAATGCTCTTTCCTTTCGCGTTCGTATAAACTAGGGACCAGGAGAGATACAAATAAAATAATCATGATCATCATCCCTCCTCCATGCAATGGTTTTATACAGTCTCAGTCTCATATAGATATATGCATATATATAATAGACGATTTGACTATGAGATCACACCACCATACCATACCAGTCGGTCCATGAATCTCCCCTCCTCGTTGTCAGTTACTCACGAACAAAGAGCACGGTCAATTTAGTAATGAAAACAAAACACCGATTGAAATTGAAGAGCTTGTGCCATGCACTACTTTCATACATTGTGCTAGATATCATTTACGTGTGTCACGTAGTCTTGTCTCTGTTGAAAAGCGTCGTATACACACTCATTTATCATCGCTAGCTCTTATTTTCTATATTATTGGCCAATCTTTCTGATTCTTTACGTCATCTTTGTGTATATCCCGTTTACAATTTACAAACCCTCTCTATGATTAAAGTATCATAGTTATGACGTTAGCTTCTATCTCTATCAGCACGTAGAGTTATAAATTATGAGTTAAAAAAATGAAAAATGTAAACTGTATGCTAATAATTTAACTCTCCTGCAAATGCCATAATTAATTATGTTTGTATTTCTCAAAAATACTGAATACTGCATTCAGAAATAGATGACTGATTAATTTCCGGTGTTTCTGATGCCTGATATCTTTCGTTGTCGTCCTTGTCGTGCTTGCACACGTGATTCTATTATTGGAAATTAATAATGGGCAATAAAAATGAAGCTGTGAGACTATACCTTGGAAATTGTGGTGGGTTTACGTTTCCGGGCTCCGACCGCTTTGCTTTCGGGTTGAACTTGGACAGGTAGAGTTTGGTGATTATCAACAACCTCCATAGTGGTGACACTCATAGCTACGGCGGCTTGCTTTTTGCCCTTCTTATTACTAGCCCTTCGCTTCCTCCGCTTGTACATCCAGATAGATGATACGATTGCTAAACGTACGTCTTTTCAGCGTTTCACTTCACACCTCCGCTTTTAGCTCTGCATCCTTCGTCCAACTGCAACAGATTAAGAAAAACACAAATTAGTATTTACATTTATTGCAATTCAGAGCATGCATGGCAATATAAAGTCCTTGTTAATGGGAATGGGAGATTGAGACGAATGAACCTCACAGAGGGATAGATTTCTTGGCAGAGGACAAATTACTCCAATTACAAGTAGCTAACAACTTGACACTTCAACGAACACTTCGGACTACAATATTACTTTCTTATCCTTGTCTACAGTTAACACATCCTACACTTTAGAATTAGAACTGATGAACTGACTAGTAGGCAATAAAAATAAGGATGTTGTGTCTTTTCCTCGGACTGGGCACCTATTTTTATTATATACACTGGAATACAGATGACAAAGCGCCTTTTCTCCAGCCGCCTGACTCTTGCTCACTGAATCTCCCGTACGACTGACGAATGCTGAGCTGGTGATTAGGCAGTTAATGTGTATAAGAAGCTCCGTTCAATATCTAATAGATCATAAAGGCAGATCCCATCCTATCACATCATCCCAATCGCAATCCCATCCAGTCATCCAGCAGAGCAGGCAAGACGCAAGACAGAGAACGAGCTAGCATAGGAAAAGCACTATGCAGCAAGCAGCCGCAGATGAGTACATCTTCTAGTACATAGTGCATCATGCACAAGAACAATGCACAAAAAGACAAGCACAAGGAGGCTAATAAGAAAAACTCTTATACGTTTGTTTAGGTATGCGTTTTTGAGTCAAGATGATTTTATTATAGGCTTTATAATAGTATCCTGGAATGTTAAGAATTAATAGCTCTACTACTACGCTGCACTTCCCTTGACTTTCTGATTGAAGTTTGCAGACAGTCCTCAACCAAGACTGTCTGTAATATGCTTGAAAAGCTAAAATCTCTGGCAAGCAAATACTGAAATATTTCTGTCCTCCATTTTATAATTTTCATAATTAAATTACATATTCAAATGATACGCAGTGGCAGTCTTCAAATGATATGTAAAGGGCAAAGACAGATTGAGTGAGGAGGGACACGAAAACGAGATTACCAATGTTTCTTATTTTCCTTAGTTGAGTAGTATGAGTCATTGCATGAAATGCCTAGATCTATTAAATACGTAATAAAACTTCAAAGCATGATTATGTACTATAGTCTTATTAGACAATGAATACGTTTTTAGTAGGTAAGTATTTGTAGTATTTGTTGTAACTATTTATAATATTAGTCTTCTAGGTCAATGAGTCAATGGATATCCCCTACACAATTGTACACAATGCGCTTTATCTAACCTCTTCCCTAATTTTGAACTTTAAACGAAGATCGGAGAAAGATTAGCTGATAATTATCTGGTAAGGATGGACATTACATGATAACAATTGGATAAAATCTCGAAGCTTAGCTATTTTTGGATAGAATCCCTCTTATTCTTGACTAAAACATACATCACTTTTCGAGCGATGCGTTTCCTTACATATAAATGCATTTCTGATGTAGGTATGCCACTAAGCCCACTATGCCGTATACCTTCATATACCACTATACCGGTTCTATTACTTACCTTATGGATCTACTTTTGTGTGTGACGACTGATAACGCACCGCTTTACTCGGTAGTGAACACGAATAAATATAATGCTATCTTTTAGCTAATTCTGAGTATAGGATTTGTCTTTGATCAACTCAAGTTTTTCCGTAGAGTAGCAATAAGTACCATTATGTAAATGGTCACCCTATTATAAGTAATGGTAAAGACTATACGGATAATACAGTTTTAGTTTTATATGCTTACCATATTCTTTAACTTGTCAGCTTTACAGAAGTCAATAGCTAAAAACAGCTTTGCTCGGAACTAATTAAATAATGTTCCCACAGTAGAAAATCTTGGTACCTAAAGAGATGTGTATTTCAGTTCACGTCTATATACTGAATGTAAAAGTAGCATGAAAACTTGGAGAGTAAGTATCAATTCGCCCTTTTCTCTTTGAGCTTATCTGGACTTGCGTTAGGATGGAGAACGTATATAAAGGTAGATGGTCAAAATGAATTTGAGCTGAAGCCAGAGCCCAGGAAGGAGTCTCAAAAAGAGTTGGATATAAAAGAGCTGGTGTTGCGGCATGTGAATTTGTGCATGATGATATATTATTATTACTTAGTAAACGAAGAAATAAAGAATACAGGAAAGTATTAGTTTGAGAAGAATTATTGTCTCGGAGAAGGTATTATTTTACTACATTTATAAAGGTACATATCAATCCCCGGAATAATAGATACATACATTTGTGTGTTCAACCTTTCTATTCATCCGTAATGTAGTCAATAAACTATGCATGATATATTATGACATGAACTGTTTTAATATACATAGAATATACTCGGAAAAGCTAATGCTGCCTGCTTCGGATCTGGCAAAGAGCTATGCTTTCCTAGTGAAAACTCAAATTGTAATTCATGATGATGATTGTGAGATAGGAAAGAACAAGAGGAAGGAGTAACGTTCTACAGCGTTTTCGCTACAACGACAATTACCTAATTGGACAGTGAAACTCAATGCTATATCGCCAGGCATTGCATACACTTTATTATTATACTATTTATTTGAATCAATTTAAAAATGAGAGCAGACAGCGACAAGACATTTCCCTTCCCTCAACTTAATACAATTCTGTCTTTTTAAATCCCATCCCATCCTATTGAAGTGGAAGGAAGGACACTTGAGTTGGAATAGCTCTGGGGACCGAGAGCCAAGTAGCCAACTATAAACTACCAAATCGGGTTACCTACAAAGAGAAGAGTTTGCATTTAGATAAGGAAGGAGAGTTTGTGTGCTATGGAAAAGCATGCCAGAAAATTCCATTCCCATATATTTGATTTTGTCAGTTGAGTAGTCCTTTTCCAGCCGATTCAATTCCAATCTAGAGCTCAATTCACTCAGGGATCCGATGGAAAATATATCCTTGCAATATGTACATACAGAATGTAGATACACAAAAGGAAAAGACACGCTACTTGTTTATTTGGCGTGTGCAATGCTAAAGGTAAAACAAAGCCTTCCATTTCCAGGCAAATCCAAGGTAAGTAAACCTAAGCGAAGGTAACTTTATCACTCTTCTAAACAGACGCGAAATAGAACTGATGCCCGGAATATTATGGACACTACTACAGTAAAGAAAGGGTACCTAACTATACGAGTGACTAGTCAGAGGAAAACATGCTGAATTGGATTGAATCGACGTGGAGTGGATTGAACTAGTGTATACATACATACACTCCTACTCTTCTGCCGTGTGAGAGAGTGAAGATAATCTTAAAGTCTGTATAGACGGGTAGGGAAAGGATATAATGCTTCACAAAGTACTAAATAAAGCAAGGAGGAAAGTGGCTGGAATAATAATATAAAGTGTGCTGAATATAATATGAAGAGGGATAGGGACATTGGAGAGACGAAGCAGGACCATTGGCCTTATTTGATTTTGTCTGGAAGAGCGAGGTGGTTTGTGTGAGAGTTGAAAAGGGTAGCAGATAAACATAGTCACCGCCACTTCACATCTCACGGGAATCATCGCCCGTCAGGAATGACCACCTCTTGCTATTTCATTAAGCTTCCACAAAATCACTCTTCCTAATTCCTACCTAACACATGTTCATCCTGCATAACTGTTACAATGTTTAAAAATAAGTTACCCATTGAAGTTCAATATTTGAAATTGCTGGCATAATCATGAAAATTGGATTTTAATTGCCCTATTAGGAAAAGGTAAGAAAACGAAATGGAATAATATAGTTTTTCCTAAGACTCAATGGAAATAGTTCAGCATAAAAAATACTTGTATAACGTCATACTTGTAATTTGTAACACCCAAAGAGGAAAACGATACAATACAGATAGCCATGATCGATGGCGACGTAATATATGTAGAAGCCCGAATTTCTAAGTTTCTCAAGTTCGAATGCAGACTACCAATTTTTAACTGGAGTCATTCCTGGCAGGCTGTGTAGCACACGCCGGTAAGTCCTGGGCGGCTGTAATTCCGTCTAACCCTGTGAAAGAGGAGCTGCTCAAGTATGCAATGTTGTGGGAAAGCAGAAGACGGTAACCATGGAGTGTAATCGTGCCAAGCGGGTTCTGTATGCCTGGAGAAGTCTGCAACTGTGGAACAGACGAGAAGGAGTGAATCCAGTGAGCGTCACGCAAAGATGAATAGAGAAAGGATGTGAGTGGATGTGAGGGCTTTGAGAAGAGGCAGTAACGTGCATGCGGGAATCGGGAAGAAAGGAGGATCCTACCCAGGTCCGGGCACTCCAGCAGAATCCAGTGTTTTCCTCCGACGTTGCCCAGAGAGATTCGGAGAGATGGAAGAGACGCCTAAGACTACTTGGCTTATGCAGGAACGAACGTTGACGTGGCTCTGTGTAATAATGCTCTCTGCTATCCAGTAGTCCAGTTCCGTCAATTCAGTCCACTCTAATAATTCGGTGGAGAAAGGAGAGCGGGACGTCCCATTTCCCATTCTAGACCTTCTACATTCTACCGACATCATGAATAATTTCTCCTCTCAATTCCGACTACCAGCTCACAACTCAACTCCATCAAAGAGGAAAGCAATGCAATTGAAAATAGTAGAGCAGAACAGGATTGTAATATCTGCAGACATTCTTCTCCAGCCAGCATAGCTCTTTGGCCATAACTCGCCTAGCTTCTTCCCTCTCTCTCTCTGGCTCTTCTCTTTGGATTATGAATGCCCGCTCTACTTTGCATGTATGTAGCCCAAGAAAGAGAAGACCTATATGCGATATCTATTCTGTAGTGTCCTTTTGCTCTGGAGCAGAAATAGTGGCCAGCAGCTCCAGGTCTCCTTATGAGGTTTGTTTGGGATTTGGGATTCCGGTTGCCTGGAGATAGTGTGCGACACACGAGAGGCTCCAGCCAGAGAAACGAAGAGGAGAGAAAGCGATGTGGCTATGAAAAACATGGGCTACGTGTATGCGGACGAACAAAGATGTGTTCTGGATGAACCAACCGGATTCAGCCGAGAAAAATCGAACTCCACCTCATAAAAGTTGAAACATTCTTTACTTTGGTGGGAGTTGGGCTTAGCTTCCTTCTTTTCTCTCTCTCTCTCTCTCTGTACACACAATGAGCGTGGATATACAAAGGCATGTATGTATCTATCTATGTAACGTGTGTATGTATGTATGTACTCTATTTTGTGTCTCTTAGTCAGTTCAGGCTCAGTTCGAGTCCCATCCCAAGTGCTGCCTGCGTGGAACTTTCCCAATAAACTCCTATCTTTCACAAGTAAGCCTCATAAATGATTGATGCATAATAGCCTCTTGGCTCTTCCTTTTCTCTGAAGCCTTCTTTCTCTGCGACCCACCTTCTCTCTGATGTCCTCGACTTGAACGACTCAAGACTTTCCCTCCTTCCTATACTCGCTCGCTCCCTATACTCTTTTATGTACACAGATATGCTCTGTGTACTCTTGGAAAAGAGAGACGAAGGACTACTCCTGCTTTCCCTTCCCTTTGGGCACCGCTTTCCTTTCCTCCGTCTTCACAGTGAATATATTTGGATATGACTGACAGGACATACTTGCTACTCGCCTACTACACTACTACACTAGCTAGTCACATACATATAGCATTACAATCCAAATGAAAGCAACTAACTGTATTATATATTGTGATTGTGATGTATCTTGCAAAAGCCTCTCTCGCAACTCTCCCAACCAAACGAAGCCACTCTAACTTTGATACTTTACTCTAACTCTCACACACTTCACTTTCTTAGTCCTAGTCGTTCACGAACGAACATTTTAGTCTCCATATAGACTAATACTTACATACATGTCATAATGTATGTATGTAGCTGGTCTTCATTCTCCGCTCTTTCAACTCCATCCCGTAGATTATACATGGACAGGTACTTTCCTTTTATCATCTGCCTATATACCTGCTAAGGTGACTATAGTTAAATATACATCCTGTCTTTGCCTTAGTAAATAGACACAACAGAATAGCATACTTCTCGAGAATCCCTAATATTTCATTAATAATTTCTGAAGCTATTCTCCGTCGCGTCTCCACTCTTCCCCAATAGTCTAAGATACTTTGGTTAGGCAGGACGTATTATAAGGAGAACTTGGGCAAGATAACCAGTCAGAATTTCATATTGTGTCATGTCCTTCTCTTTCTCTCCGCAGAAAGGATTCACGTAATAATAAACGTCATTTATGGAGATATATCTTCAATATAGTCCTTTTAAGTAAATAACTCAACATCCATCTGGGACATACGTAGACGTAGACGAGAATAGTAGAGAAACTCTATATACCTATTACTTACTTACTTACTATGTAGCTGCTTACATAAAACCTCTTTCAATTCAGTTCAGTCAGCATCTTCAATGACGACTACCTTCCACATGCAATAATGTCATACTATTTTCCTTCTTCCTATTCTTTAGCCCATTGTAGTTTGTAGTCTGTCATGGCTGAGTGAAAACCTTCATCCGTAATCTATCGTAATTCCTTGTAGAAATCTATTTGTATGAATTATTTAAGCTTTGTTAGACGTCCGTACTTCGCTCCAACACAATTTCATTGAGCTATTACCATCAGGAAAATTGCTCGCCCGCTCTTCTCTCACTAATCACGTTGATGAATAAAGTGAAAGCAAATAAATGATTTTCCATACAAAGAATACAAGAATACAAAGAATACAAGTCTGCACAGTCTAACCTCTTCACATATGCATACACAATAACTCCGATGACTAAAGGGAGCATATTTATAAACTGTGACTGCACCTACAAACGTACTACTCATTTCCAACATCTCATCATTCATTTAAGAGTATCGACTTGATGAGATAAGCAGACCAAAGAACGAACGCTGAAATGGGAACAGAAAAGGAATAGCATTTAACACACGTCGCTTTCAACGACGTAGGTAGATCACCTACGATCAACTTTCTACTATTAGAAAATTAATATCAATGCAAATACAGAATTCATTATCTTGAACAATACATTGTCAATATCCAAATCTCATTTTCCACTGTCATAAGAATGCTCTATCTTTAGCATTTCTAATGTCTGTTTGCTCATTATTCATGCACATAGCACGTAATTACCTATTCATCCTTATCTATCATTTCTACGGGCATTCTACTTCGTTGCGTCCATCCCCGTGCGTGATTCACGGAGAGAAATGACTTCTAAAATCGACAATCTGACTCTCCAAATATTGAAACTCTAGTCCACAGCCTAACAAACGCTCTGAATCAGAACACAAGCTTTGAGCTTGGCCAGAGATCTGAATTACATCTCGTGATTCCCTATACACACCATAGTCCACGCCATATATGTCTCTCTAACTCCAGTAGCCACACACACAATAGCTCTTTATATTTCCCTACTCCTTTCGGTTTTCCCAAAAAGATCAATAATAATAACAGAAAGAGAGGTCCAACGACTGGAGATGCATAGAGGAAACAGAGGGAAGCAGGTAGAGCAGGTGAGACGAACCAACTCCTATTCAACTCCGGCAGCCACACACCGCTCCACCTCACACATCCACATCTCACATATTCACTAGCTTTCGATATAGACACACACCTTTTGTGCACACATCACAAAATCCTAAATGCTATACTACTTAATATAAAATACTAGCTACTTACTTACTGCTCCATAGAATTATATAACTTTTTACCTTTGTACAAAAATGGGCAAATATTAAATATAAAGAAAATTCTTCCTACATTATTATTCATACGAATAAAATGTCAAATATTCTCTTGGAAATTACGACAAAGACAACCACTATCTACAGAATAGTAATACTTAGCTTAATTAAAATGTGATGAATAAATAATTCAATTGGGTACCGAATAAGTAACAGTTTCTATTAATGTTTTAAAATGATGATTATGGATGAATGCGTATGAGAAAGAGCGTCCTTTGCACTACGTATCTTTGCAGTTTGCAGTTGAACGAATATTTGTATTGATAGGTAGCAAGTAGCAACAAAGCGAGAAGTCCGAAGGAAGCTTGTACTTATGTACAGTACACGTGGGTATGCATCGTAGTAGAAGATAGGAGGTGATTAGGTGAGTTCAGAAGAATCTAACTATAGACAGAGAGCCAGTAAAGCTGAATATTTGTGAAGCATGGACTTGCATTTAGGAATTCTTGGTATGATTCGTCATAGACGTAATAAACAGGCTGCTATAATGCTATGCATAAGTCAGTAGTGTAGAATGGTGTAGATAGTCCGTTAATATGTATGTTAGTACTGACAGAGCAGGAGTGCATGTATAATAAATAGAAATGTTTCTAAAGCTAAGCAAACGAAGTGAGAAGAGACTCAAGACCTATTTATTCAAGCACCTAGCTATAAACCATGAAAAGGTAGCAGGACTATATCAAACAAATATGAAGCATGCATAAAGAATATAGAGCGAATCCAGGATTTTACGGAGTGAGCGAGTATCCCAAGTTGCAAGGGTGGACGTGGACGTGGAACGGTGGAATGGAAGCTATCCCAGACGAAGAAGTAAGAAGAGAACAGAGCAGCGCAAAAGAGATTGGATTGGCTTGGCATTTTCACATCGTTTCCTTGCCATGCCAAGCCAAACTCCAGAGCTCTTAATGTTCTCCAGCATTTCTTATCCATCCCCAAACTCACAATCAGTTTCGTCAGCTCATTTCAACTTCTCTCATCTTGCCTGCTTACGATTTTGACTCACGGTAACTCTAAGTTGAATCGATAAGATTCAAAGAACGGAGCATAGAGCACAAAACTTCTAACAAATGCACGCCAACTCTCCGCTCTCTCTCTCTCTCTTCTTTACTTTTAGTCTTTCGATTCCCTCTAATTCTCTACATTCTACACACATCCATTGTTCTGCATTTCTACAGATGCATATCTTACTTCTCCCACATGAATTTCCCCAAAGAACAACTGCAGACATGCTAGCTTAGAAAAATAGGAATTTTAATCCTCAATATTCTCCGATAAATACAAGCATTTGATATCATTTGAAAGAAATGTATCTCTTCCCGAATCCCAGACTTTATGACTAGACATTGAATACCTACAAAAGACAACGAACCTTTCTGGAGACGAATCCTGAGGTTATCTTCTTTTATTGCTGACGACATGATAGCGATTCGACTTGAGATAAACATCTCATCTTACAAAATGTACTTTGTACTGGATATTAATCTACTTATATGTACTGCTCGATGGTAGCTACGGATATATTTTTCATAACAAGAGGTTGAAGACATGACACAGGTTTGCAATATAACGCCAATTTGCGCCTCAGGAATTCTATAGTGTGACAATGACAATAATGACGCTCTGTCATCACCTCCAAGCATTTCATCGAATAAATATTCATCCATAGCGAGCCAAGATATTCTTAGTACTATAAACATGTAAGGCAATACATAACAATATATCCTTCAAATGTGACACGTCTATATAGGAAATTGATTTTCATCTGTACCTGTATACCCTGTCTGTGTAGTAGAAGATAATATTATGAAGAGAATAGGATTCCACTGTTGTAGAATGTGAGTGAATGCATGTCTTGACAAGTTGAAGTCAATGCAGTGCAGTGAAAGGCTTCTTTAAAAAGCTAGATGTGTCTGTTCTACCTAGGTATGTGTATTATTGCATAGAGTAGATCGGTCGTCTGTGTGTTAGATGAGGAATGAAATATTATGGCTTCCGCGAGCTCAAAGCCTTCGTCATAGTCTTCCTCTTCTTGTGAACAGATACTAAAACGTCTGTATGCGTTAAAAATGTGATTTTTTTCTTTCACATGCTATGAACGTCATCATAGTAAAAAGAACATGGTGGATTGCCAGGGATGTGAAGTGGTGGCGTCTTTGCCATTCACTCTCCTCCCTGTCCATCCATCGACGAATAAATGCATTTATTCGCCTTGCTCTAGTATTCTGTGCAATACGCGTAAATACCTACCTATTATTATTCCTCTTGGCTCTTTCATGACCATAAATGATGCTCAATTCTTTAGATTTTCCGTCTTACAAAAGACAATATGCTTTTAACATAATTGTTAATGATGATGACTTATCGTACTTGTTATTAACTATCTATCTGTGATTTCATTGTAAAGGAAAACTCCAGCCTAAACCACAATATCCACTCTCCTTTCCTGCTCCTCTATGGAGGACAAATTTGTTTTTTTACATCACATCCCGTTATCATTCCTAATAATAATTAATTAAATCAGCAGACCATCCAGCTACAGCTTGACAAAGAAATGGACCATTTTAATATACGAAAAGAGCTTGGAGAGAAATGTAATATGCTCTAGCTCTGCTGATAATAGATGATACATGGCCCTAAATATGGAAATCTCAAGTGTATTGATCTATGTTTTGTCTCGTCTCACTTCTCATGCTCGCATCATTTCGGGGACATGTCAATTTTAATGCTAAATAATAATGTTATCATACTGTTAATGAAAGTGGATTTGTCACTACTCTCAGTTTACACTCAACAATTAATGAGGTGTATAGAGACATATATTTCAAGCTTAGAGAGTTAATTTCGCTACTCCTATTGAGAGATTGACTATTTTGTGCATTGGCCATGAGAGAGATGAAATGAAATGAAACCTTACACCATTCGCATTCATCACGCTTTATATGATGACAATGACACAAGTTAACCTATTGCACTTCTAATGCTTACATATATTAATATACATACATTCCCCAATAAATCTGTAGTTATGATCGTACTTGTTATATATTTATCTATAGTAAGAGCTATAGTGTGTAATTCAGATTTATTGTGTAGCATTTGTGCACTTTGTGCATAGAAGTACATTAGCATGCAAGATTCAATGAAATATGCTGTGAAATCATTTAGTGCAGCAAATATGAATCCAGAAAGAAATATAAGGCACAGCTCTGAGGAGAGTAATAAATAGTAATGTCATGATGGTCATGTCAGATAGGAAGCATAAACCTATTTTTATGAACTTAACCTGATCGCCGAGAGTATACGTATGGCTATAGCACTTAATGACATTTGGTTACGATGTGATTACATCATCGAGCATCGTACTAAGATATCTTTATTCAAACAATATAAATTGCAGAAATGCATTTTCCTATCATCTAAAGAATCTAATAAGATTTTTCACCTCAGTGGTGATGAAGTAAAATGGTGGTGGCTAAAGAGTAAGTAAGGCTAAAGTGGTGTACTGAGAATCTGACTCATTAAAATAGCCCATTAATTCGGATTTTACGACAGAACATGGACACGGAGCAGCTATTGTGTATTACAGCGAGTGAATCCAAAACTACATAGTGGGCACGCTGAAGTAAATAAATAGCTAAATTCTGCACTTTGTTCAAATAGGAACCTTTGTCGTTTAGCAAATGTCTCAAGCAAGCAAGAAGCGTCTCAAAGCGAAATACAAGAACTGCATGTAAATATCATTTGAATTGAGTCTTACCTTAAAGAAAAGAAAAACGTGTCAAATTCTTAATAGCAATTCCATGTAAACAGCACTTAGGTTTAATTTGATTGATGATTGGAGTAATCGTAGTAATTATATATTTAGTATCTGCGATACAAATAGTTTAACAGTTTAACATTCAGTTCAGCACTACTACGGAAGGCAAATATTGAGTAGATGAAGGCACAATTGCTATTTATCTCTAAGTTATTGCAAAGTAATGTAATTTAATATGGAAGTGAACACGAAGCTTGAATGAAATCACTAGAAGAGGTGCCAATGACTCTTTCTCTAAACAGTTCGACTTCTGTGAGTTCTGAAGAAGTAGTAAAATCTTCTGACAATTTCAGTAGATGAGAACAATAGTTCAACACAAAAAAGTCACACTCTGTTCAATAACAGGCACTGATTTCCTGTGCTCTACTACAAATATAACTTCTATCTCTAACTATGAATATGAAACAAAAACCTACTGTATGAATATATAATTACAATCTAAATATAGTATCCCTATACTATGAACTAATAAATATTGTTAGTGTATAAGTACTCTGTAATATAATTAAGTGTATATATATCTTGGATGGACACAATGAAACTGCTCTGATACTTGATCAGAAAGGACAGGAAAACTGGACGCTATTGTACTGTGTGTACTGTGTGTAATGACGAAGATTGACTAAGGCACTGATGAGATGTAGTAGTAATAATGTGTAGCTATGAATAACTGAGACACAAAGTTCAATCCCAGATCCTTCGGACAGATAATCTTTTAACTACGAACTAAACGAGTGCAGAGAGTTGAGTGAGAGGCGAGAGTGTGTGTGGAGAAAGGCAATCGCTCAGTTCTCCTGCTCTAGTAATGAAAGAATAGCAGGTTCAGCTCTCTTCTATGCTAAATACTACGGATCAGACGACTAGCTATCCTCTCTTCTGCTAAAGTATGTGTATGTGGTAGGAATAGGAGAGGACAGGTAGGTGATGTGAACTAAAGTATCGTAAGGGTAAGCTAAATTACAGGACAAGTCAAATCAACTCAAGTACAAAGAGAATAAGACATAGCCACATGTACGTGGGAGACTAGTAATAATACGTACGTACAACGTGTATGTGTTTGTGTGTGAGAAGAAGAGAGAGAGAGGGGACAGGTAAATAAATGTTGGCTTGTGTTTCTGTTTCAGCTCTGCTGGCTCTGAAGAAGCTAGGAAGGCTAGAGAAGAACTGATCGAAGGAGAGGAAGAAAGATCGCTTTTGGGGTTTCCTTTACTTTACCTGGGCCGTCCGTCTCTTTGCTCTGGATACACCCGCACCTGCCTCCCTCTGCTTCTCCAAACATCGCTCTCTTCTCTCTCTCTCCCGAAGAACACAGAGCTGGACGCTGCTGCTCTACAGCTCACTGGACTCAGTCTTCCTCTCTCTCGATCCCGACGGGATGGGATTTTCAATTGGATGAGATAGGAAGATACGCTATTAACCTATGCATCCTCATCACCACTCTTCTCCAAGACTCTTTTCTGTCTTTCTCCTATCTCCCTTTTGCTATTTGCTACATTATCTGCTCATGATAAGGATGACAGGACAGGATGACTTACTATTGTATTCATAGCAAGCTACAAACTCACACAATCACTCTCAGACCAACACAGGAATATTCACCAACCATATAATAATAATATACACATAGACAAAGTCCAACGAGAAATTACTCATACCTACTATGATGCTACTAGTCTCTATATCTGTACAGGGAATAAAATTGAAGATGAGCCTCTCTCTGTATCTGTAGATGGATGGATGGATGTGAAATGTAAACTTTATCTCTCTGCTAATCTCCATATATATTTATGTACATTGCATTCATAAATGTAAAGTGAGGCTGGGACTAATGCTAATACTACGAGATATTACTTTAATGCAATAATATGATGCGATGACGAACTGAAACCGTCAGGAGTCAACAAGACTGACAGAATAGAATAGAAAATAGAACCCCTTCATTATACTAAATATATTATTATTACTTATTCATCTTTAACTATTTTTGAAGTAGATATGCTCTTCTTCTACATGTTTAGTATATTATACTGTAATAAGTGTCTGTGTGTGTCTTGGATGTTCGTTCTGAGGGAATGTAAGTAAACTGCATAATAATCTTTACTGTTCATCCATGTACTCATAGTGTCTGCGTGGAAATAATATCTGCAGAGGATGTTGTAATAATATTCTCTGTGGCTCGTCTCTACTGTACTTTTATTCTTGCGCAGATATATACAGGAAAGACAGAGCATAATAATATCTTCTTTATGTATAGCAATTCTTTAGAAATCGGGATGGGATGGGACGCAGGAGCATTCTGGTTGGGGATTTACTATTCTCTTCTCAGATATGATAACAACAACGTTGTGATGTGATGCTGATTTGATTAGTCAGAGATTTCCATCCCACTTTTTTCCTACGATCCCTCATTTTCTTAAGAGTCTGTCAGAATCTTTTGCATGCGATGGGATTCTATTCTTCACTTCTCATTTTCTAACCTAATGTACCTACAACCTCTAGACTTACGTGCATCCTTCTTCAATAGAGCACTAAATATGGAAGGTCATGACGAATATGTACGGATTGCAATGTCATAATTATTACAAATGGAAACTCTGTGCAATAAATACTCCAACTTATTTACTCTCCATCCATATGCACTTGGCTACACTTCCATAAAACGCATAAAAATATTTATAGGCGAACATTATATGCTCGCATGTACCTACAGAGGATTTTTATGGAAGTGATTACAGAGAGAGGCTTTGTGGCTCATGTTTCATTTCTTTAGTGTTATTTATGGGTGATGATAGATGATGGTATTGGATTTAATTACACTACCGACAATAATTACAATAGGTAGGCAATGGATAGCTATCTATTTGTGACAGAAATATTTATGCTGTTTATTTGTTCGCGATCTAGATTCTATTCTGAATGGGATTGGCTTTGCTTCTCGATTGAAAATATAGAATAAATAAGTTTGAATTGTTTATGCAGAGATGCTTTCTAATTGTATTCTCTTAAATGAAGCATGTAGAAATACGTGGCATTATATTATTATCTTCCATTTTGTGTGTGTTCTACTGTACTAGTCTCGTCTGCATAATGCCTCCTCTCTACAGATACACAATAGTAAAATGAAATGATTCTTCCTCAACTTATTTTACTGCCTTTTGTTAGGAGAAGCTAGTACAGATAATTTGCTTTGCTATGTGTACTACCTCGTAAAGCTATTAAAATGTTATACGCTAGAAACGTAATAATAACATGCAGCTATTCTGTACATAGCATGTAGTCATCTGTGTAGAAAACGTCTTTCTCTTTATTCCATTCTTTAATATTCAGTTATCTGCTATTCAAATGGATTTTTGTCTGATGTCATGGATGTTTTTTGAGAAACCAAGTAGTGGCTGCAGTTGGAGATAGCTTATTGTAATATTTGTAGCATTAAAGGACTTTAAATAGAAGAAAAGCAAAGCATTTACCAAGGCACTTTGTAGAAAAGCGTGTAAACCTAAAATATACATTATAATGCTATTGAGTGTACCTAGTTATAATGAATAGAGGAAAGCAAATCCCTTTTTTGACTTAGGATGAGTGGCAAAGGAGCAATTCATAAGATACCAACCAAGGCATACAGCTATGAGTTGTCCCTTACTAATTCCCTGTTGAGAATACTTGAGTATTCATGCAAAGCAAAGATATAATAATAATATACGAGATGAGTAGCTACTTAAAGTAGTTCTGTGTTGGAAATTTGGGAGTATTTAGTGTGCATCTACAGATATGACATCTAATATCTATATACTAGCCTAGCTCTGGCTAATTGTAAAGGAAGCCAATGGATTTGGACGTTGACCTGCCTCATCCTCATCATTCTTTGACTTGACGGACGTACCTTTTTCTTTATTCTTCGTCTTCTTCTTCACTGTAAGACGAGGATGGTTGCTGGAGTCTGGTGGCTTAGTAGTCGACGATGACGATGAGTAGCTATATCTCCTCAGCTCTCTCACCAAACCATTCACTAATATTTCTTCTTTTCTTGGTAACTCGTCAATCCGTCCTTTATCCTCGCTTATGATATGCACTCTCGTAGTTATCAAGTGGACTTGAATGGTCAGGAATGTGACACAGGAGCAAGATACTTACGTATATAGAAGAGACTGCAAGGATGGGTAGGTACCTTTAAAACTTTAAACCTGAAATCCTAGAAGAAGGAGCGGTCAACAGAAAGAAACTCAAATGAGACATTTACAATCTATTTTTATTTAAGGTACTTATGTACTACGTAGTAATGGAAATGCCACCACACACGCTGACAAGAACAACTCAAACAAATAAGGAATTTGTTTATAAATAGTAAATATCCACACAGTTGGATTGTAATAAAACCTAAATGTGTATGAGCAACAAAAAATATTTCACTTACTTAGAGATTCAAATGAGAAAACTAGTTTTCTGTAGTAAAAGGACCTAAATACACTAGCAGAGATAAACTTCTCAGAGATATAGCACTAATAATTATTGTAAATGATGATTTAAATAGAATTGGTTGTTGCTTTATGAGATTTAGTAATTGAATAAGAGAGACGAAGAAGAAGAGGAGGATGATTGAAGAAAGAAAGGGCAATGGGACAAAGAAGGGTAAACGTTTCGAGGAAGATACGCAGATTGATAGCCAATGCTCTCGCTATCTCCTCTGTACATTTTATTATTATTGTAGGAGAGCATATTGAATGTATGTATATACGACAAATAACATGAGTCTACATTAGAATTGGTTTCTACACAAACATGTTATGTACAGAGAGATAGAAGAATTGGTTTACTTTAGCAAGAGACGTATGCTATAAAATAATATGGTAAGAGTCAGTCTGCCTGGAGAATCCCAACCGCTTCTATCATCACATCCTGTACACGGCACGAACGGATCAATTTATATTAAACTCTCATAGCTAGACTAGAGTTTTTGGTATCCAGAAAAACCGCATGATGAGGAAAATCATCCTCATGGTCTCACCACGTTCATCTTTTATCTGCATCATTTCCTTCTGTATTCACACTAATGCATTGGCGACATCAGACCACTCCAGATGTAATAAGATGAGGACATTTCCTTCATGCAGTCCACTTGCTGCCTTATCATTTAACCTCAACCAACAACCGTACCCGTAGGACTCTCTCTCTCTCTCTCTCTCTCTAAACCTTGTTCATACTCATGGGAGTCTCATTATTACACAACTTGGAAATGACATGGCTTACAAATAAATAAACTCCATGCGTATAATTATATTACTTACGTATCTCCGCCATTGCTAACAATCAAATAGAGACTCTGGCTATGCCCTTACTTATTTATTAGGTAATGAGTACTTATCTACAGAGCTACCTAAACTTCTTAGCTTGTCGTCCTCATGATGTCCACATCGTTTTAGATACTGTCAATTGTGGCAATTTCCCGAGGCCTGAACTCAAATGATTATTTCGTAGAGGTACGAGTGTGCCTATAATCCTATTGCAACTTCTCCAGAAACTCTTGCAACACTAATACAAACCAGAACAGCCAAGCTAGTAAATGACACCATCTCCATTCAGCCTTTAAACAGAAATCATTCAAGTAATTATGCATAGGGATACATACCTATTCAGTTTTGCATTTCAATATTTCTTCTTCGTATACTTGTAGCAGCAGCAGGTACCTATCTGAATGTATCATATGCTTAAGAATGGAAGATTATTGTTGTAATATTAAACGTTTAAACTGCTGTATACTAGTGTACAGTGTGATTATCCAAGTGGAAACCACATACTATTGCATTACCAAGTAGTTAGCTGATTCGATTAAGAAAATAATGATTTAATTAAGTGGTACTAGGAGAAGAGTAACTATGTATTTGTATGTAATGTAACCTACATCCATTCTATACATAATAAAAATTAGCACTGCCTTTTATAAAGGATATAAAGTTGCAACTTAGCTTTTAGTTATGACTGCT
>JABASI010002621.1:0-19048 GCA_019776505.1 Tomocerus nigrus
GCAATATGATCACACTCCATTTTTGGATGTGATTTAAAACCTTTGACTCTGTAATTACTACGCTTTTACTCAGAGGCCACTAACAGTTATGGAGACGGAGAGATGTGAAATGCAAAAAGTTATTACTCCTACAATAATAATATGCTTATGTCATGCCATGCATGCATGCAGTCGGATTTCTTCATGTTCTCAAAAATCATATCTTTACTAAATTTTGTTCCACGTAGACTCAAAAGAAAACACCTATGCTACTTATTTAGTGCCTATAACGAAATCTGAAGCCATTAAAATCTCTCGTTTTTTTAACAATTCGATTGCTTATGTTTATGCAAAAGCAATATTGATGGTGCATCTTTTAATTTTCAATTTCCGTTACTATTTTTCAATTTGGTTTCTGAAAGAAACGAATTATGCCTAATGAACCCAGCCAAATAACACATGTTTTTATCTTTTATTAGTCAAAATCTGACAACATCACGTTTTTAATGCTTTATTTACTGGAAAAGGCTTTTGAACATAAGCCTGTCTACCTTTTTAGTATTACAACAAAATATGACAAAATCATGGAGTGCCATACCCTTTATTAAGCCCCTTACTATGCTTGATATAATTACCTACCTTTTATCAATTAATGTTTGTATTTACAACCTTTGATTAACAAGTAATTGATTGTAAACGTACCCCAAGCAAACGAGACATTGAAACCTAATTATTTTGATTGAAAAGAATATTATTTTGGCTAAAATGGTAGTAAGCATTAAAGTGGTAAAACAATAAAATAATTTACCAATTTATCCAGCATGTTTCTTACAACAAAAATAGTTGCTGTCCAAGAAAGGATAATGTGGCAAATGTTTGTTCTACCTACAGTGAGTTGAATGCTACTGGTTCTTTCCCATAAAGTATGGTGATACATCCATGGATGGCTAAGTACCATTAATAATTTCCCCATAGATAGTGTTTAGGTAGGTATGGTTAATTGAAGATGGGTATGTTAGTTATATGAGGAGATAACATGAAGTAACATGTAACGTCCCTTTTATAGCACAAAGTAACGCATCTTAACTCTCGAAAGACAATATCTTGCAAGGTAATCTGCCTGAGGAGAAGCTACTGGAATTTAATGAAGATTTTTTAATAGGTACAAGATTTTAACATTTTTATCGTAGGAAAATTGCACAGATTCATTATAAGTTGTAAATAAGTTGGACGAGTATTGTACGTGTGTGTGTGTGTGTACAGTTGGATGGAGTTAGCTGAAGATTCTGAAGTATTACTCTTTTAGTTTATTGTCGATGAGTTATGTTGACAGAGCTCCCTGCAGCTCCAAGTAATTCTCTTTATAGTGTTCCGAACTGAAAAAACAATTGCCTTGCTTTGGAAATTAATGGAAGAAAAGTCGAAATTCTGGTTTTCGCTGCATGGTAGTCGCTAAGTAAGGATTTATGTATTAAGAGAGAAGGGCAATAATTGTAATCACTTTTCACGATCCTCTATAGCTGAGCAAATTACAGCTCTGCCTATTTGTATAGCGGCTTCTACGCTTAAAATTAGCATTTTCTCTATATTCAAATGTTTTCCAAAGGAATTCATATAGTTTTCTTTGTTTAGTATCAACTATGATAATAATATTTGTGTTTTTGATGTCTATTCATTCTTAGTGTCAATAGAAAATTAAATTTAAGTTATTCCTTTCACCGATCTTTGGCCTTTGTGCTACAGCAAGATCATGTGTTATAATCTGCACAATTTAAAATCAGGTGCAGCAGACAAAGATGTTAATTGTTTCATAGACAATGTCGAGTAGTTACACCAAATAAGTAAGTGATCTTTGTTGTCACGCAGCATAGATGGAAGCGACTATCGAGCAAATTCCCATAGATGACCAATAATAATGCTAGCAGGTTTCCTTTACTAGAAATCTTATGATAAGAAGATGCCAAACTTAGGATTCGCATTAGAAATTCAATGCGGAGACAAAATCATAACTAGCTATACATACATAATGTATAGAGTATAGAGATGCTCATGAATAGTCATGAAATAACGTAACTTAACAGTCAGGTTTTCTTTCCTTTCTTGTTTCAGCACTTACTGTTATAAGTTGTGCCTACTGACTCTCTGTATTCTCTCTGGCTATAATAATATTACCATCAATCTCTATTCTATTCACTGCTCAACATAACATTTAACATTAAGGATTAGCAATTATTTGCTAAAGGTCACGAGCGTTACCTATCCATCTATATTTGCTTATATCTTTTTTGTGTAGACATAGCAGAGTTGACATTTCTCAAACATATCACTTAGTCATATGTTAATTATGCAGCTTTTATTGTCTACACTCTTTAACTAAATGCTTAGCTAATAAGGTGACTAGAAAGGTAGAGAGACAGCTTTTTGGCGTTCAGCACTATTTAAAGAATCTTGCTCGCTCTCACGCTCAAATTCGAGGATACTATTAACTTGTTTACAGTCTTGTGCATGTGAAGAACTTGAAGAACTGTATCTCGATGGGGCGAAAAATTATCTTCTTCTCAGACAAATATTTACTGCACATGTTTCGCAACTCTTTAAATACCAAATTCTTACACATTACTTGTGAATTGCAGTTATCTTCATACGTGTTGAAGATTCTTACAGCTACAGTACTCTTTTTCTCATTAAATGCGTATGTAACAGGCGGAATTCTCAAATTCATAACGGAATAGGTCTTCAAAACCACAGAGAAATGTTATTGATACAAGAGAAAGTAAATAACAAAGTTTATTAGCTTACAGCAGTGTGTGCAACTGCTACTGAGATTGAGATATCAACAGATAAGAAAACGGTTATGCATGGACTTTACAACTCCTAATATTATTTGTTTATAATATAATTATTAACGTATATGGCCATTAGGTGTTTTACAGATTGCAGAAGTGATACCACTAACCATTTTCATGATGATAATTAAATGTGCGTCATTAACAAATGAACCGTAATTCAATATTAGCAGGATAATACCCATGTCTGATGTTTACTAGCTTAAGAAGCATTACAGCTAAAGATATTAAAACATCTCACTTCTAAAGAGATAAAATCCATAATGACATTATCCTTACCTGCCTCGGCTGCCTCCCATGCAACCAACGTATCTAAAGTACAAAGAGTGGTTCTAAGCAGATTAGGTATTTCAAAGCAGCAATTACTGAGTACGAAATTGCGAACTACATACGAAACCCGTATATAGAATCTTTTCCTACAAAAATACATTTGCAGATTTTTTTGCTATTATATTATTATAGACGCAATTATCCCAGAGATCAATCTGTGGATTGCAATATGGTTGAGATAGGAAGACGAGGGATTTACTACGCCTTATGATAACAAGTTATTTCGCTGTTTCCAATGAAAATCTATTAAAATCGTCCATTTACGCTCGTTATAGACGAGGAAAGAACTTCAGGTACACTTGTTATCCTATGTACAACTAACTACATGTTGGAAACTGTCTGATAATACATAAAATGTATTTTTAAGCCATAAATTTTAGTTATAGCATCTAGGCTGTCTTATATTAAGTGCAGGTATCTGTTTGTGGAGAGTTATGTTGATGTGTGCAAATGAAATAATCCGAAATGATCAATAAAAGATCTTGACAAATCTGCAATTCGTGTTTCATAAATTAGGATTTATCATTTGAAGATCAGTTTGGTCATGTTTATTATGGTTTAGTTCTATCTGCTCATAGATAATAACGTAGCAAGACAAATGTTTGCTAAATGTGAATACTAAATAATAGAAGCTGAGGTGTATGCGACGCCCTAAAGTAATTTCACACTTAGGAAGCGATGAGGAACGCACGTCAAATCAAGTCATAAGACAAAACGAGACAAGCCCAATTCACATCACGGCAACATTAGCTATAAAGAAATAATAAAAAGTTTAGCCTTGCTGTCTCGTTGGCTCCAATGATAAACGATAATACTACACATACATGCATTTAGGATAGGACACGACGAAACACCTCAGCTTTATTTAACATTAGATTACTTAGAGAACATTACATTAAAACCGCAAACACTTGAGATACATGTACATATTATGAGATGAGATAATGAGATAAAACTTCTAACTCCTATTTGCTATCCTCTTGAATCATACTTATCTGTATTTACGATGTGCTAGTTACAAGAGCCTACTTACATAATAGTATGATGCATGTGTAAAAGAAAATCCTGTGAGGAGAGGACTACCAAGAAAAGTACGAGAGAGAGGTTGAGACTGAGTTGACTTGACTTGACTGACGCTATCACCTCTTAACATATCAAACAGACGAAGAATTGCAATATATGCTTACTATATGTAACATATAATCATTTCTGAAATTATTTACAATTTACAACCTGAGTCAACTGAAGTCAGTCATTTCGGTGTAACCTTATGTAAAGACAATTCCTCGATTTTATTTCGTTTATATGATATGCTAGTTTCACTTTGGCTTGCGAAGAGTTAGAATCGTGGGAACGTTTCCTCCAAACATTAAGTAACGCGACTACCATGCTTTTTTATGGCGTCTTTTGTTTTGAGAACTTTGCTCGTCTCTCTCTCTCTCTCTCTCTCTTTAGCTATGTTTTATGTGTTGAGGGAGGCGAGATAATAAAAGGGATTTGCATGACATCACGAAACAACTAAACTAAACAAAGACAAACAAATGAGCAATCATACGACTTACATGCTTAAATACTTTCAAGGAGTTTCATGCACGAGTTATACATGTGTCTCTCTTTCCCAGCTTCTTCCACAAAACAATATCTCTCTCTCTCTATCATCCCATGTTCTCACTATAATATTATGTTTGTCTGACTTACTACATACCCATGCTTGCAGCAGCCAATCTGACTCCAGATTCTGGTTACACTCTAAGAAAATTGGAAAATATGCAATTTCATTCAATGAGCTACGCTACTAATAACTTTAAACCATAAACACTTCCTTTGGGAGGGATGTACATTTTTCAATTGAAGTATTCTTTGATGTATTCTAGACGTTTTACGCTATATTATGTAGATTTTTGATAAAAAAGATTCCTACAGAATTTTAGCAATTCTATGGATTAATCAGCGTTAGTAATTAAATGTAGGTACATCATTTACAAATGGACCGCAATTCAGTATTAGCAGGATACTCATTTAAACATCTGATGCCTACTAGCTGAAGAAGTATTACAGCTAAAGATATCAAAACATCTCACATCTAAAGGGATAAAATTATTAATTACATTGTTACTTCCAAGCTGATCACCAGATCTACACATTTTGATAAAAGGTAATTTTGTTCTTCATATCAAGTTTTAATTTAGCATCAAAGATATACACATCCTAACAAAATATTCCATTAAATCAATGTCATTAAATCGGCTAATTTGGTTTTTAAGTGTCAAGATCCTTTAATATCACATAATTTTATTACTGCTTACTACAGTGAACAATAGAAGACTACTACGATGTTATTGTTTTCATTGATAAGTTCTTTTGCTGTAATCCCAACACATCCCATTTACAGCTACGTTTTAAAATCTTACTAGTGTATGATTGGATTAATATATTTAAATGCAGTGTAGGTATCTATTTTGCGTTCGTTTCTGTTAACGTCCCTATCGGTGCATTATTGAGACTTTGAGACAGAGTAGACAAAGACTATCTACGCTATGAATCATCCTATTTATTGTGACGCTTAGATAGAGAAGTCTTCTCATGGGAACCAAAGCCATTAAGAAGAGTTTAAGGAAGATATGTGACACTGAGGACATGATGTGCTTCTCGGCAAATAATTTTATAGCTTTAGGTATCTATTCAATTGCTCATAAAGTGATAGTAAAAATTATCTCATTAGTCATTTCGCAGTCAATGTTCAATTATGCTTATTAACAATGAGATATTAGGTGCGTCTACATCTGCAGCTGAATGCTACGCAAAAATTATGTCTGTGTCTTGATTGCACATTATGCTGGAAGCAGTTTAGTCTGATGTCTGCGTCTGGTCAGGTTTATCACGCCTTGACATGAGGAGGGCATCATTATATCATTTACGAACGTACTCCGTCTACCACCACACATATCTATTACACCCTATCATTCTATTTTCGCATATTCTGCAGAGTTGCTCTCAGATACTTAATTAGTAAGTTAGACATGGAAATTTTTGGCGAGAAGGAGCAAGGAGAGGAAAAGGATCAAGTTGTTTCAAGCGCGGCTGAAAGCTAAAACAATGGATATGATTTTTGGAGGGGGGCCGTTATTTTGCCATGCAGGAAGGAAAAGGGTCATATTAATTGATGTCAATTTAGTCGGTCGTGTCTCCAAAATAGCCTTGAACTATATTTGCACACGTAAGCGAAGTGAAGCGGCCGTCATGCCCTTTTCCTTCATTGTATTTTACGACAGCTAGCTATAATATGCTCACGCTTCTACTATTACTATCTATTTTGTCTTAGACTCAAGTCCTCCACCAGTTGATTCGTTGATTCAGTGTGGTTTTCTTTGTGCACACACTTATGTATTTTGATAGGACAGTCAAGTGAAAAGAGGGGGATTTAATGACTCTAGTCTTTAACATTATTATAAGTTGAATTCACGAACATTGTACATGCATGTGCGTTGATAACCCAATAATTATCTATTTTTATAAATGTACCTTCTCTTCTCCCCTCGCACATTCTCATTCTCAGTTCACTTGACTTTACATGTTTGACAAAAAAATAGAATAAATATATAGTAAGTAGTAATATGGATATTCTATGTCTGAGAAGGGAGAGAAGAAAAAAACGAAATCAAGTCTAACCAAGCCCTGACATGGCCTGCGTCGTGTCCGTGTCTTCCTTCTCTAATAATTGTCTGGTTTATTAGGAGAAGTAGTATGATAGTATCAGATTAAAGTAAGTATAAGTGACGAGGGTCGTAAATAAGCAATATATGTTGTCTACTAGAAGCAACAAGCTCTATAGTTAACTTCCAAAAATATTGAGTAGGTACTCGACAGTTGAGTTAAGGATGTAGAATAATGAATCATTGATTTGTAGAGAGAAATAATGAATAGGTAGTAGGTAGGTAGTAGCAATAATGTAAAAAAGAAATGTTTGATCCATAGCTACAGATAGAGATCCTCATTAAATAAATAAAAAGAGGTGGAGGACAAAAATGGTGAAAAAACATGGGACGGCAAGCTTGAGTAATAAATATTCTTTATAGTATTAGACGATGATAGTATGTGGATATAGGAGAGAAAGAGAGAAAGAAAGAAAGAAGGTACTACAAGATAATTCATTTAGTCATAAGATTAAGGAAGGAGGTATACAGCGTATGCAGAAACTTTTATAGTAGTCGACATAGTCAGTGGAGTTAATGGAGAGGTACCTGAAGTTAAGCAGAGCAGATCAGATCATCTCTCTTCTCCTCACATGCAGATAGATAGCTACATATAAATTTTAAGTATATAGTGAGGAAGAAGTCGAATCAAGTAAGAGGAGGTTGTGTTTAGTAATTGTACATTGTAGTGCAGTAGGCAAGGCGAGTGGAGTGAATTCAGTCACAGGACAACAGGTAGGAAGGTAGGCAGTCAAAAGGTAGAATTGTAGGAGGCTAAATGCACAGCCACATAACCGCCCGCATCCATAATATATCTAGCCATTCTTCAATATCCTTATAGTTCATAGCTCATACCTGTTTTATTATCAGATCATAACCAGAGAGAGAGAGAGATATGAGCGTACGGTAAACACTTTTAGAGGCAATGTATAATTGAAAGTGTATCTTTTGCCTTTGCTTTATCTCTTAGCCTTATGTGTCTAAACAGCACGACGACAGTGCACCGAGCACCACAGGACATAAAGTACACGAAAACAAAGTTAAACACGAATGCTTTGAACAAATCTCTATTCTATACACAATAGTATAGCACATTAGTTGATAATTTCAGTTCACCTCACTTTACTCAGCAGCTCTCTCTCTCTCGATTTTAACTCAAAGGAAATGTGATGACGAAGTTATAGTCTGTCCTGTCATGCTTGCGTGCATGCACTTCAAGACATACATAGACAATCTAGACATGCCCCATCAAACGATAATCCAATCCAAGTCAAGATCCCCCGACGACGCATTCGGCTATAGTAGCTATTAGTTGTTTGGCGTTTGACTTGTTGGTCCTGTGTCTGATTTGCATAGTCCATACTCATATGCACACAGCTTCCTTGCACCTTCTCTCATCCTTTTATCCTTATCCTTCACCACACACAACAAACACATCCATAATATGTCTACTCACACAGTCTACAATTATGCATTCATACTCAATAGAATTCAATCTAAGTAGTTGTGAAGAACAGAACGTGTTTTCTCTAATAATGAAATATATGGAAGCACGACAGGACAGGACAACTTCAGAGGACACGAGTAAAACTCTAATCAGCTAAAGAATAATAACTACCGATTTGATTTTCCTTATACATTTATTATTTTCTAAATCATTTATGAATTTTAGAGAAATTGCTTACGAAAAAGTTACATTATTTTCATTATAGTAAAAGAAAATTATTTTTAGATTTTAATTGATTGAGATTTTATGATTGTGTGCATTCGTTTTGGATGTGCATAAGTATTTAGGGAGATGAGATATGAGGATATGGCTTGAGTGGCTTGAGTATGAAGGTAAATAGACATTAAGGTAATAGTTTCTTATGGGGTAGGCCCAGGCAGGCAGGCGAGGAGGGCTCGAAGAAAACAAAACAACAATGAATCAGAGAATATTGTGTGCCATTAAGTTTAGCATGGCTTATGGCTACTTGTGTGTGTGATGGAAGATTGACGTTGAGTTAGGTAGTCAACTATATATGTACATATATTTATATCGGTTTGGCATGCTCTACGTGTCTTTATAAGACAATAGTTAAATCAGTGTTTCCATATAGAAAGAGAGTTATGGATGTATATAGTCGGGCGATGAAGAAGGAGTAAAGACTTAAGTAGCATGTGTGTATAGGGATGTGATATAATAAGGCAGGTAGGTAGGTAGGTTGGCTACGTCTCTACTTACTTAATAGCTATGCATTTATGTGGTAGCAGTCCAGTAAGTGGTTATAGGAATGCTATAAGCCGTAAGTAGCATAGAGGTCCAGTCATAATATGAGTAATGCATAATACGAGTGCGGAATACAATGGGATTGCTGGAAGGCAGTTGGAGCGGAGCGTGGGAACGGCTTGGAATTGTATTTCCCAGGGCTTCTCCGTCTTTCTTAAACATCTTCTTGAGTGCTCTTCTCTATAAGAAACGACTTGCCTCTTGCATACTTTACCCTTCGTATATCATTATAGCTTTTATAAGATGTTTACCAAGTTGAGTCACTGAAAGCCTTCGATTACTTACTGCACACTACTACTTACTTTACTACTGCTACTTTTTCCCTCATATCTTTTCGACGTTGTGTATAGTGCGTTTTTATTGCACTTGTGTTGTGCTGTGGACTGCCCCGTGTCGACTCTTGTCTACATCCAACATATAATGACATGGGCTTTTACAGGGAAGCCAGTCAGGCACATGACTGCATTACATTTTCTTGCCTATTGAATTCATTCGACTACTTGTTCTTATAGATTACCATTTCAATGGCAGCAGACTTGTAAGGAGTAAGTGAGTTGTGTGTCCTACTATATAATAATATAGTTAAATAAGGATATATATACATATATAGTAGTAGTAGAAGCACTTGCTCCAATGTAATTCAATGCAATTGAACGCAATCCTCTGTAATCACCATACTAATACTTCTACTTCAGACTATAAGCTACATGATAATGTTAAATGCTTCTCTATAGCTGAATAGAAGAAGTTTCGGCCGACAAGAAGAGAATAGTCAATAGATTCACATCGCATCACATAACATAACATAAGATGGGATTTTTTGCCGTCTTTCTCGTTTCCTTCGCCCTATAGCTTCTTATGCACTGCACAAACAAAACATTAGCACGTGCTATATATGCTACCATTACTGAACTTCACCTCGGCTATCCGCTCCTCAACATTCCCAAACCTTACTTCTTTTTCAACTCCATTTATCTCTGCTATTTACCTAACTTATGTATAGATATAATTATAGCCTGTCTTTCCTACATTATACCATTACGTCTATAAAGACTATTTTATTTACAATGTACTAATCTGTGCTTTATACTCTTTTCTCTCTCTTAGCTTTACATACCTATGTGCCGTGCCTTGTCTTGATTTCTCTCTCTCTGTCTCTTCTTGACTTAAATGTCCCCTCTTTTCTAATTTAATGTCATGTAATGCAATATTTGTAAGGAGCTTTCCTGACTTTTTTTTATCTTCTTCACTATTTATAGCTTGTCATGTAGATAATCTCTATTTACAGATTATTTTATGTGAAACTTTATAAGGAATCTTGATGATGATAATCTCTTTGGTAGGGAGATACCCCCAGTCTACTTATATTATATTTATTTTGTGATGATGAGACTTGATACACTACTCGAGGGACAATTATCATTCTAATGATAATACTAATGAAAATGAAACAAGGTGAAATTGGACTTGCATTGCAGATTTATTTTATGACAGTGTCTAAGTATTAGGATGACATGACACGATACTGTCATGTTAGCCACATGATTCAAGACTTGGGCCAGGCACAATGTCTCAAGTCTCAAAGTCTCAAGTATCCCACTATTGTTTGTGTGTTTTTCTATAGGATTATTCACGGTGCCTATTTTAAGTAAGTATGCAACTCCTCAAGCCTAGATGAATGCTCAGATTACAAGATGAAAGAAAATAAATAAAATTCAGCTGTGTCATCTGACTAATAAACAACGTAGTTAACTACTTGCCACTTGCACCAAAGGAAATAATATCGAGAAAGCTGACTAAAGATAAATGAGCATTAAAACTGTAAAAAAGATTAAAAAGAAATATTTTCTGGGCAAGATGAAAATGATGAGACGTGGACTTTGCTTTCTGTTCGTTTGTCTCACTCACTTGACAATGACATGACAAGACACAAGTTTATCTCTGAAAACTTTAATATTATCTCATTTTAGTTTGCTTCGTCGGCTCCTTGTTGTGGTTTGCACATCAGCCCAGTTGACTTTTACATAGAAATCTCATTTTCTACGACATGTTTTCTCAGACAGGGTGCTTGTGGTTTCTGTTTGGAGATTATTAAATTCTTCTGGGATTTTCTTGACTGTTTTAATTCAGCTAAATGTAGACAAGGACATGATTTTCATAACTCAAAAGGGGGTGCATTTCTGCGGCTTGACTCACAATTGACCTTAGTTCATTTTATTTAATTTATTTTACTCTTTTCGCTTGCATTATTAGATTAAAAAGAAAATCCTTCTGCCCTACGTTGATAAAACTGGCTGTTTCACACTTGACTTAACTTAACTAAGACGGAATTCAGTCTAGTATAAGCACTGGTAGGCCATAATACCGAGTATAGAGACATGAGCACGAGTTTTTCCTCGAGAATCCTAAGACAAGCTTTGATGTTTATACGCTCTCATTATCCTCATACTTCAAGAGCGTTTTATTACATTCGTAACTGTCAACAGCTATCGTTGTTTTTCACGATATTTTCTTTCCAACCATTTTCAGCTCCATTTAAAGCACAAAGTTTTCCCAGCTTTCCTTCTATTGCTCCGTTTATGGCTTTCAAACTTTAACTTTTTTCATACTTTCATGCACTTCTTACCCAATTCTACGTTATCGTTTCGTGGAGCTGGAATTAGTGCGAAAAACTAATGAAACAACTTGCCCCACTCAATTTTAAACAACTCTTTCTCGCAACAAAAGTAAATACGGAAGACGATAATATCTAAGGACTTTTAATGCATGAGCATACAGCAGAAAGAAACTACTCACCGTTCCATCGTAGTAGTTTCTCTTAGTATACCTTTGAAAAGCCACGACCAAGTATATTAACTTATCTGGATGCAAGACAGGTTACCGCAAACTATGATTCTACATATGCTACTGCGGTGTACGTGTATGTACCTGTTCCTCACCGGAAGAGATTCCCAAGAAATGCCGAAAACTACTCCAGATACTATAAATGTTAACTGATGCAAACTATGCAGGCCTGTTTTTAAAGTTCTTGGAATGAAAAGTGTGGAATTGCTCGCATTCAACAAACTACGATGCAATTTTCTGATTCGGAATTTTGTGAAATAGTTTTTTCTTAAGATCTATCCTATTTTGCCCATAATGATATTGTGCATAATATGCTTTCAATGCAACCTAATTAATAAAAATGATAAGCTCGCAAATTCTAATTGCGATATCCTGAATCCAGATCTGTTTGATCTTAAGGAATTAAATAATTGTCAAGTACGAAATGTTAGCTAATGCCGTTTCGGTATGAAGATGAGGTAAATAAAAAGAGAAAATGAAGACGAGTTAAGTTTGTTTTGATGATTTTGAGGACATGAGACTTGTGTATGTCCGTGTTTATTTGAGATCGTAAATTTAATAGTATTATGTAGTATTAATATATAATAACGTACATTGTCTCGACAAATGATTTTGTCAACGATTTCACTAGATACAACATTTTAGGTATCTTTAGTAAAGTATATAAGTAATCATTATGATTTGGTCTATTTACTGTAATCATGTATATGTATTTCGTTACTCTAATAAAAGTAATTTGATTTTAAGATGTTTAAAGTTACTTATGCATATAAGTACTAGTACATAACACAACAGCCATTATTATCTCTAAACTATAAAGTAATGCGTCAACAAAGATATTTATGTATCACAAAGCAAGCAAACAAATGATTTTCTGCCCAAAAATTATACACACACATCAGAAAACTATTCTATCTATTTACATCACACCAACATCTTTGTTTTTGAGAAACTAACCCTCGTAAACGTACTCATTGAAAAAGAATTAACATGATTGACTCTTATTAACGATAAGTAGAGTTTTGATCGAAGAGTTAGGCTCCAAAGAATATTGGTTGAATTGATTGTCCGTTTCAACAGTTAACTGTGACTCTTGAATGAGTTCTAACAGTAGATTGTTTCCTTATACAATAATAATGATATAATTTATGTATCATAACATTAACTAATCTATTTATATTCTATATACGCTTTACAGATTGATGACCACCCAGAAAGTTTAAGATTTTCCCCGACTTTTTACTTAATGTGATTTGATTGTCCCACTTAGTAGCAAATCAAGAGATTTTTAAAAACAGGCTGAGGGCATTTATGATTGTCTGTACGCTTTCCCGTAGCAAGTGTGAATGTATTTGATTGAGACCAAGAATTCATCACTCACATTCCAAACTAAGATTAAGTAACCTACTGGATATACATAAAATATACAGAGCTAAGTTATAAACAAAAATATATTACAAATAAACTCTTAGTACGAGAAGTTTCTTTGTTAATTAGTAATTTTAGTGTAAGTAACGTATTTATATTTCTAAACACTTTTCTCTCTATTATATCTTTCGTTAGTAGTCCGTGAATTTCGTGGTGAAAGACCAATGTAGCTGCTGGTATGTATAACTATAAAACTTTGTTCGTAATTGCTAGAAAATATTATAACATCTTATGTATATAACGAATGTCACTTGGAAGATGATGAAAAGTTCACCATGGGCGCCATACATTGTTGGACAGATCGAATGGTTCTTCTTTCATGCACAGAGACAATGGTTGTGGCATTCCAACTCCGTTGGTCGGAGATCCGTAAATCTGCTGATGGTGGAAATGAGCAGGTGGAATTGGGCTCAAACTTCCAGCGGAGCAAGCAGAAGAGTTGGAAGATGCGGAAGAAGATGGAATGAAGGCGAATAGCTTGCCATTGGACGGATTATTAGCTGGAGATGCAATTGGAGAAGTTGGTGGAGTGTAAGTAGTTAGGATGTTCATTCCATTCGGTGAATTTTGCGAGATTGGAGTCCCCCCATAATTCGAGTTTCCAGCACTACTCAACGGCGGGGAAAGCTGAGCGTGATGAGGATGATGATTTGCAACAGCTGCAGCAGAATTCTCAATGTGACGAATGTACTGATCCAAATGAGACACAAGTCGTGAGCTGACAGAAATGTCAACAGTGTTAGCTGTCATAGATGACATGTATTTGGACACTTCATTGGCACAATGGACAAATCCAGCTCGAAAGCGGTCACCCGCACTACTTTCACTTAATTGTTGACTTCTTCTCAATTTGTGCAAATGACGAACGGTTAATTCCAAAACGTCGGCTTTTTCCAAGCGGGAAACACTTTCACCCTCAGCTTGAAGAGCTCCAACTAATAATTCCTTCAATTCATCCAAACAACGGTTGATCCTTGCTCGTCGTTTCCTTTCCAGCATGGGTTTCATAACCTTTAAAAGAAAAAAATCCAAACATTAGTGAACTATCCCAAAAGTACCAACTTCCACTTATCCAACTTCATTCATTATTTATTCGAATAAAAAGGGTTGCATTGCGTGTACTCATCAAAAGGTAGATTGAAAAAAGGGAAAAACAGAATTAATTACGCAAGATTGTACATATATAAGAGAACAGGTGTAACACCTGTTGCCCCATAATAAGAGTATAAAATATTCACCCTACCTTTCTATACTGGTAAGTACGGGAAATCGGTTGTTCCTCCTGAGTTACGATAGCTGCCATGATTTCTGCCGTTGTGATTGTCAACGCTTGGAAACTATTCCAAAAAAACTTCTAAACTTCTAAATGTTGTACACTACTGAAAATTAGTTCAAGTAGTTTGATGTGCAATATGCAAGACTCAAAGTGCGACTGACACCAGACACCAGTTGTAAAACTTGTGTAGTAAATGTCAGCTGCCTGTTGGATTGTAGTTGTTCTGGTTTTCTAGTGTTAGCTCTTGTGCTCTGCTTCGCTCGCAAGTCAAACTATGAATGACTTCCGACAAAGTAATTTCTCGGTGATAAAGGGCGAGTTGAGTAGCTTTGCTTTAGCTCTGCTATGGTCGAGTCGTGTCTGCCTGTAGTGTGTGGTGTATGTGTATTTACTTTACTACTACTACCGACTACTACTAGGCCAATACAGTCTTCTGTACACTCTGCTAGTGTATGTGTGTGTGTGCCAAGCTAAGGCATGTAAATGTAAGTAGTAAAGTCAAGTCAAGCCAAAGAGCAAACACATCCCTATGCTGGAAATCGAAGGAAAGGTACCTGTCTGTAGGCAAATAGACGTTATCCCCTACTACTTCTTTTACTACCCCCAAACTACACATAGAACAAGTATCGATACTTATTTTCTATACGACATAGCAATAATAATAAAGTAAACGAGGATTGGATTGCTTTTGCTTTGCCTCTGCTTAATTTGAGTGGAGAGTATGGCAAGGTATGTCCCTACAATGTTCTTTGAATTGAGTGTGTATCGGAATTAACAAGGCAGGCTTGTAAAATAAGGTAAGGTAAGGGTATAAATGTTGTTTATATTATTATTATATGACTATATAGAAGTTAAAGGGAAGGATGTATAATAGAATAGAGAGAACGAGCCATACGTTCGGCTGGCAAGCAGCCCCTGGCCTATTCAGGTAGCGTGGGAATGACCATCCTCGGCTTCTTCCCACGCTTTGCCGACACCTGCGATCCACACTCTCAGCGGACGACCAAATACACTCTCATATACATTCCTATACTTTCAAAAGAGGATTAAGGCTTTTATATAGTGAAGACGATTCTCTTCTATATACTCATTATCATTTTATAAGAATTCCCTTCTTCTTCGTCTCTGACGACGACGAGCCTCCCTTTTAGCTACCTCATACATTTATCTACTTACTTTACTTAACCTACTACCTACCTACCTACTACTACCAGTACCAACTACCAACCTACCTTGATTTACTACACAAAAAATACTTACACACAGTCACACAGATGCCTGCATATATTTAATATGTAAAAATACTACTATACTTGCATGTAACGAAGTACTTTCGTATATTTACATACACAATCCCACTTGGATACAGCGCCCAGTTAGACTCATCCACACAATGCTCCTACAAAGACTCTCTCTCTCTCTCTCTCTCTAAATTGATATCTATTATATGCACTTAAATTCTTTTTATTCAAAAGATGATACACAGTCGAAGCCACACTCGTACTATAGTATATCTTGCAAATAAATAGATGATTAACAGTGAGTTACGTGATTAGTGCATTTTATGCAACAAAACTGGACTTGGACTCGAATCATAAAATCTCAAAGATTCTACTACTTAATTTAGGAGCACTTTTTTCCATAGACCTTCAATTGAAAAATAGCATTTGCGTTGCAATGCAATTTCTTTTTACAGTGCACTTTTCACGGTTGCTTTAAATTACATGTTTTCCTATACTTTGCTCATATGCTTACTATATGCAATTTTTATGATTCTTCTGTGGATAGTAGTTGTCTATCTATGAGATATGGTATGACTTATCCTACCATGGATTTACTTACTTACTTACGTACCTTAACTAATTACTATGCATAGCTATCTATTAGTTTCAGTGCCAAGCTTCATCAATGCCAGCTTATAATGAGATTTAATTTTTTCAGTCTATAAAACAATTGTGAGAGAGATGAAACATTTGGCACTTTCTTTTAATTCTCAGACGGTTAATTAGATCAAGATTATTTTAAAAATCTGCCTCGTTTATTGTAATGTATAATCATTTCTTATTCTTCGATGCTTTGTATTCTAATGTGTGCATTAAGATAGGCAAATCATAGTAATTTATTTATTCTATGTGTGTATACTATAAAAGTATGCAGTAGCTGAGTAGGAGTTGCTGTAAATTCAATTGCGTCTAAAAGTTCAATCAGTTGATGAAACGTCTGGCGATAGCCATATTTAGTCAAAAATCCCATATCCAGTAATGAAGGTGTGCATTTTTTGACATTGTGTTTGTAATTATCAGTAGAAAGTATGAAAATCAATAGGAGAATCAAGGATATTCATTATCATTGCATTTGGCCATGTTAAAGAGAATTCAGACACGCAAAGCTAAATGGAAGACGCACAAACTAATGGTTCACATAGAGAATTAATTAAAATGAGCACATGTAGTTTTTAGACGAGTTTTCTCTACTGATTAGACTGAAATGATCCTGCAAATCTAAATAGGAGTGAATATTCGTCCTTCTATATCAGACTTCCTATTAAATTACATTGGAAATTGAATTGAGGAACGAAAAAGATCAGTTTAGCATTTTCTCCCAAATATGGTATTATAGGAGTCGGTAGTTTCGGTAAATATTCATAGGTTGGCCTTCGCGGTTTGTATTTCATCAGCCCACGACCACGACTACTGCTACAACAGTAATGTGCTTATAAAGAATAGAGAGAGAGAGATAGCCGAAACGAAAGAAGCAAGGCAAGGGCAGTAGTAGGGAATTAAATTGAAAGACTAGACGGTCCTCTTGAAACAATTATTACTCTTCGGTCAGGTAATAAGGATTCTTGTAATCTATACTTGAGCTATTTAGTTAATTAATATTCTACAAGTAATATGAATTTACACCACAAGCTCAGTGGGATGGAATTTTCGTTAATTAGTCTCGACTCCTGTGTCGACCCTGTCTCACTCGCTGTCTGGAAAAACAGATATTTTAGGTAAATACGACCGGAGGCTTATTTATGTACGCCGTGAATTCAATAGACTCACTTCTCTCTCCCTGACGAAATATCTAATGTAAATGTTACGATTTCCTGTCTCATTCTAAATACATATTCATATAATTCAAAACATATTATTTTACTATCGATTCAGCTAGTAGCAGACATTTATTATTAGATTATAGCTTAAAATTGTACATTACACGAAATGGATACGAGAATTTAATCCCTCCTGTCTACACAATAATCTTCTGCTTTGCCTACTCTTGCAACTATCAATTTCTGTAAGCTACCTACTCCCTACCTAATAATTTTTCTCATAATCTCTACATGGATTCATGCGAAGTAAGTACAGGTCACTTTTTTACATGTCCGCAGTCACGTACAGCTGTAGGTAGACATACAAGAATACACTGTTCGGTAATCTACATGAAATCAGACCTACACGCAAGAAAAGTGGAAGGAAACCTTCTCTGTGCAACTAAAATGGACTTTTATACATTGTCACCAGAATTATCAGCCTCTTCCTACATCTATCCATTTCTTGATTACACAAACTACTTCTTATATTATGCATATACACGATATGTACTCGTACAACTAACATGTCTCTTACCTTAGACTTCTTTTACTAACATTGCTACTTGCATGTCAATCCAAAAGGAGACACACCAAACTGAAATCATTGCCATGCACTATGCACTTGCTGTCAATATTCAAGATTCTAACTAAAGATGAGATGATGGGAAGCGTTGAGAGCGTGTTGGCATCTCCTCCTAATGTAAAATAACTTCTCCTCTATTCAATCCTAACAAAGAACAATAATCTATTAAAGTTTATCTATATTTTTATGCATAGTCAGCCCTATTTCGTATCCACGCTATCAGATTAGCTTTGATTATTAACCTGCCCTTAAATTAGGGCAGGTTGATGACTTACATGACAGACGAGCCAAGAGAATCTTAAGGGGAGGCCAATAATACTCTTCTGTTCTTTGAATCGTTGGACAAAGCTGATGCGTTGTTACGTTGTTAGCATAAAGCTACTACTTATCTATCAGACATCGCATCATTACATTTAGATGCACCCCACAGAAACAGCAATCGTGTTATTTACCTTTAGATTGACGAGGGTGGAGTGCCTTTCACAGAATTGAGTGACATCAACTCTATCAAATCATATCTGTCTTCTCTCTCCTCATCTCCTCTTCAGTTTCCTGTTCTCATACAATACACTGCATATTTAAAATTACAAATGCTAGACACCTATTTAAATTATAGATCTATTGGTAGGTACCTACTTAATGTTTTCATGTTAAAATTGTTAAAGTAATTTTATGATGTACTTAATATTAAATTGTCTTTTTATAATTATAATGACATG
>JABASI010002622.1:0-19038 GCA_019776505.1 Tomocerus nigrus
TGTGGCATGCTTGATACTATGATACTTGAACTGAAATTATACCAATTGCACGACGGGGGTACTAATTTTGTAAGTTCTTGAAGAGATTGCTCCGACCTCCATTCTTGAATAAATGCTACTGTTACGACAATTAATATAGCCACCGTAATACTGACTGCATCATCCAGCTGCCTCATACAAACCGAAACAAACGCTGATCCTAACAGGAGTAGTATTAACGGATTTTTAAATTGTTCGATGTATTTTTTCCACAGAGGATCCTCTTCATTTACAATGAATTCATTTGGCCCTAATATTTTGCGTCGATTGTCCGCTTCCTTCCAGGAAAGTCCATCCCGAAGATTCGTCTGCAGTTGCCATTCAACTTCTCCAATTGTTAGCCCACTTGATTGCTCTGCTGTAAGCCACATGTCTGGAGCAATGTTTCTTACCTAAAAAAACAAGTTTAACAAGTAATAATTAGTCTTGCTCGTGTAGGAATCATAATAGGTGTAAAATAGTACAACTTACAACAGAAAACTTCCTCCTAACAGCACTTTTTCTCTCACTATTATTATTGCTATCCATATCCTTATCCAAAATAATATCCATTACCAAAGAAAAATAAAATATAAAAAAGTGTTTCAGAAAATTATAATATAATCCGATCCCAACCGATATACGACGAACTGAACAGCTAGGCAACTGAGAAGGTCATTTTTATCTCTATATCTAATTTAGCAACTAATCAATAATGCGATTACAAGAATACTTTGTAAATAGAAAAAATATTTAATTATTATCTAATGGATAATGACAATAAGCAGCTCTACTCTAATTTACTTCCTATCGTTTTGCCAGAGTGATGTAATGCTTATTGTTTGTATTGGCGATGAAACAGAATTGAATCGAGTGCAATCAATTTTTTCCTACACTCACGTCCTTTACTAACTAATCGAACCGAATGAGCTCAATTCCTTTGCGTCATTGCGTTGTTGCGGCTTCTGACGATACACAAACACGCTCAGTGGATTACTGGTGGATTCACACTACAAACTATGTACAGTAAACTTACGCATCCACTTAAATATTGCATGATAAAGTCAAAACTACAAGGATCCACGACGATCCACCTGCTTAATCTAATAACAGGACCTGTCATTACCTAATTTTACTATACTACATGCAACACACAAAATGAAGCATCAGAGCATCATAACATAAAAGATTATTTTATAGAGTTTAGTATGCTCGTCTTACCATGATTGGCATGATTCATGATTAAAGCTCTCTGTTCTCTTTCAACAAGAGTACAAAAATATGGTTAGAGTTAGATATAAAATTATTACGTAATCACATCGGCAGATAAGGGATTTCGATTTCGTTACTTGTTTGATATAGGTAATAGTAATTATTCATGACCTGCTTATTACTGTTCAGTTCAGGCAAGGGTTTATTGTCTAATAAAAGCAAAAGTGTATATTAAGTGCTAGTAGTATGTTTATAGAGCAATATTAGCATTTTGAATACGTAGGTAGGTACATGTATTGTGTATGAGTATAGGTAAGCTCTACGTGTACCGTGTAGTAAGTAATAAGTAACGCATTAAATCGAACATCTATGTAGAATCATAGTTGCTGGAATGGGGAACCAGAGCTCAGAAGAGCATAGTAAAGCATAGTAAAAAGATAACCATTATATTGATTCCATATCTTCTTAATATACAAATACTTGAAACCGAAGTTGCTTTTTTATACTCAACTCAACCAAATAAATAAACACTAAATTAGCGATATAGAGGACTATAGATAGAGCGCCCACATTGACATTCCTTACTTTTGTATTGCGATTTGGGATTATTGAATTCGGATTATACTATTATTGGGATCACAGTCACAGTATTATATCATATTGTAGAAGAATTAATTTATATTTATTTTTGTATTTTTCTATATTGGACTATATGTCAAAAGGACTGCAAGTTTTATTAACGTACTGTAATGTCACTGTCCAGTAATTGTAATTCAAAAACCGATGTAGACGATATGTAGAATGCAGCAGACAAAGTGTGTTATTTATATTTATTTATTATCAATAAATTATAACTTAGCTCAACTACGACCGCCCCGACCGCCGCGACCCAGTGAATTGCACTTTGGGAACTTATATGAAAGTAATAATAATATAATACTGATAATCTTATAATAATATAATAGCATATAATACTATTATCACTTACTACTTAGTATATCACCTACTAGTAGAATGCAAGATTCAGAACTGTCCATGCCCCATGCTATTCCCAATCGAATCCCAGTTATTATGTTATACCTACCGTATTTTCCGAATTACCTGACCCACCCACCCCAGTTATATTTTCACCCACATGATTTATGCGAAATTAGTTAGCGGGGCTGAGGGGTGGAACTGACAATAAGTAAATTACACTTTGGTATTCGTTGGGGGTCTTTGCGAAAAAAACTGTTCTCGTTCCGGGAGGGGTGAACTAAAATAGAAGGGTGAACTACTAGAACTAATTCGGAAAATACTGTAGTTTAGTTAGTTCTGTCTCAGTCTGCTCCTGCTATATAGATTGACAATGCCCTGGACAATGCCATATTATTGCCATAATGAGAGATAATCCATAAATATTCTACTATAGAATGTAATGTTTTAGGTTTAATACTTACATGCACGGGATAACGACAACCCATTATCAATTCATCATTAGCATATAATTTATCATTAGTCCATTAAATATTAAAACAATAATCCCAACAATCAGTAATGAATTGAATGAGTATAGCACCATAACCATAACTTACACATATTTTATGCATAATATATCGCGTTAACAAGGACCGAGGAGAGGACCGTTATTGGTTATATTATGGCTATATAAAAACTAATTAACTAATTACTGTAATTACCGATATAGTATAGAGTATAGACAAATCGTAGGTAGACTGATAGAACCCTGAGATTGCCGCTGAATGAATTAGAAAGATGATTATCACATGAAGTATTATTTACAATACAATACGTCATGTAATACGTGATAAAACATTACTTTTAATAACTCATGAACTACTACTTAAAAATGCAGACAAGACAACAGACAATGACAAAATGAATTAACTTGGCATACTAGCATTAGATTGTTTCGAACCATTCCAACACAGGGGACATATACCATATACTCACTCTCACTCATTATTATAAATTATAATAATATGTATATGTGTGCACCTTTAGAAGAAAAACAAGACGCAACCAAAACTACGAGCTTCTGAATATTACACATAATTATCATATTTTCGACATTAAAGTAACTCATCGAGTAATCAAACAAAGAATAGAATCTATTGAATCTTTTGGACATAGATATTGCGGAATACTAGATATTCCATTACCTACAAATGACGAAATTACCATTATAAGCCTGACCTAAGCTATAATAAATAATTAAATAATCAGTAAGGAAAATCAGAAACTTACGCTTCCTGATGCAGTTGAGCCACAATCACTCTCCAAATTAGTAAAATTAACTTCCTCTTCAAACTCTGAGCAGTTTAAATCGGCATCATCAATCCCAATCAACAAACTAGTATGGTCATCCGGTTCTAGACAGTCCGATGTCTTCTTTATTTTCTTTCTGGCTGGATTATTATTATTATTAACAGGATGATTTACTTTCTGCAGATTATTTGCTCTATGTCCGTTATTATCCGCATAGCTGGTGCCAAAAATAGGTTTTCGGGTAGTTATTGATACATTGCCGGATGCAGCAGCTGGATTATTCGTAGGGTCACCCGTGGTACAAAATGTATTGGTGCTGGCACTGTTAGCAAAACTTCCAATGTTTTTCCCATGCTGTTGCGGGAACATTGCATAAATCAGTTATAATATGGGTAATGTACTTTAACTTTGTGCTTTAAACACTTCCAAGATTCAACACTTAAATGAGTCATTAGTCATTAACGACTTCCCTAGTCTGTCTCTTTTCTGCATCAACAATCAATGAGCTATGGACTAATGGACATGATGAGTCTGAAATGAAATGATTAAATATAAGTGCATGCATAAACATAACATAATGACATAAATGGCAAACAACAAAATGATCATTGAATATTCAAGAACAAATTATTATAGTGTAACCATTACCAAAATTCTTACATTTAACATTTAAAAGTCTTCACCGGTTATACCACATATCGAATAAAGTCCAGTCCAGGCAGCCACAGAACCAGGTGACAAGAATTAAACCAATTTTTTGTTTATTAAAACAGCTGCAATAATAGTGAATAATCCAATAAAACCTTTCATTTTACCAGTCACTTATATACGAATTTCGATGACTGATGACGGATTGTTAGCTTATTGGTGTTTGTTGCAAGCTTGAGATTGATTTAGTTGAGTGAGATGAGGCTGAGTTGTTTCGTTGTTTGGATGAATGGACGTGTGTGAGTGTGTGTTTGCCCGACTGCTGACTGACACTGAACGAGTCAGCAGATCAATGAGTTAACGATTACTATTCTACTCTACCTATTTATTTCTACTGTTCACTGAGCTGAGATTACAATGACTATTGATTTGTTTTGGCCGTAAACCTATGTAATATTTTATTATTATTGGATTGTAGTATTATGTATTTAGGTTATGACGAAGGATTGTTTAGATCATTCACATCATCTGGATTTTCTGGATGTAAGATGTAATCTAGCAGCTAGACACTACTAGTCCAGTCCAGCAGCATAGCATACCTAATAATAATCACCTACATACAGTATTCAGTTCATATCTTTTCAAATATTGGAGGGAACATATCACTATAGCTTTGCAGTGCACTTCGTAGTTCGTTTATTTGTATTCGTAATATTCATGAAATTCATGATGATGATTTAGATTTGGTGATGCTTTACTTTAGATGTGTTCTATTCTGTTCCAATGTTATTAATGTTCATGATTGTAATATTATATTAAAATACCTATTATTTACTTCAGCAGGTAGTTATTATTCACGATTGTACGAAATTGTAAGCCTCAATTAAGTAATTTACATTCAATAGGAAATGGGATAAAGGGATAACCAGGAAGGAAGCCAGGCGAATACAATTTAATTGCATATATGGGTGGGATTCGTGAGATTATGGGATTGTACTGTACTGTATATTATTATTGGAAATAATAAATTGGGATGTTCATAATTTTTATGCACTTTGCGATTCTTTAGAACACGGTGCGTAGTGCGTGCGTGGTACCCGTGGTGGTATGAGGCATGAGGGTATGACCATCAGTCAAGTAGTGTTAGTAATTCATTCATAGTTTGTGTGAGGGGTTGTGGATTCTCACAAAAGAATTAGTTAGATATCGATCTTATTTTAATTATTACTTTATCAGTCTTGTATGTAAATCTGCGTGTCCCATTTCCCATATACTAGACTCATAGTATAGTAGCGCTCTACGGATGGATCAGACAGGATTGCATTGCAAATTGCAATGCCATGTCAGCAGGATTTGGGATATCGGATAGGATCTAGGAGAAACATCGTAGTCGTGTTCCGAAAGTTCCGATTATCCGATTTACGATAGCTAGAGCACCTATAAGCATGCATGTGCTCTATATCGCTTATCACAACTTACGAATGCGAAAGTAGAATTGAATCAATTGAGTATATTTTTATGCTGGCTGGATGTTGGAAATTGTAACATCATTATATTTTGGAATCGTTGTATATCCTATCGTATTTATCGGTGGTCAAGATTTTATTGTCGTACTCTGTTCAATGTTCAGAAAGATACAAGTCTTATGTTGGTTTTCAACAAAGGACATATTTGAAATGAGATATTTAACATCAAATATTACTTTTTAAAATGAAAGTCGGAATTTCGGATGTAAGAATGAGTCGAGTGTTCGATCTAGTCATGAAAATTGTAAACATGATACTAGAAAGCCACCCGACGAATGCTAACTCCCCAGTTTAAAATGCATTTCAAAATACCAGTAAAACTGCTGAGAAAAGAAGAGGTCGGTGATCGAAAATCTCCCTTGTCGAAGATCGATAACGTCGGAAAACTAGTTACGCACCGCCAGTAGTTCCTAGTCTTCCTAGACAAAGATAGACAAAGTTTTCATTACCCTCTTTGGCAAAGTGGAAAAATAGCAACAATTACGATTTTCCTATGGTGCAGAATCAAATAAATGGCTGGAAATCTGGTTTAGAATTGCCGTAGGAAGCCTTTGGTGTTGTTGAGTTGAAAGCTTTACTTCGCTAACCTAAGTAACCTAGCTTTATGATTAAAAATCTGTCATAGAACTAGATAACCAAAGTGCAGTTAACTACTCTGCCAGGTCAGGCTGACATTATCCTTCTTAATTCAGAATGCATATTTCCCCAGTCTGAGACAACCGATTTTGAAAATTAATGTCTCGAAAATTCAAGGACACCTTTGCCGAGGGCAAGTTGTGGGGGATTATCAGTATTTTTAGCTATTCAATCAAACAACGGAGAAATGAATGCTTTTGTCCAAATTGCATGCAAGCATTACTCATTGCTCCCCTTCCATAAAAAAAATCATTTTGAAGCTTGTAGCAGACACTTACTGGGAAAAGCACTCAACCCGCACCAGAGGTTGAGAAAAACGATTTCTGTTTATCACTGAGGTATTATACCATTATAATAAGTCGCTCTTCTACGTGATGTGAGATGTGATGAAGTGATGATGCCATGAAAGTCACGGATTGTGAGTAGTTCGTCGTTTGGTCTTCACTCGTCGACTCTTGAAACTCTTGTTATTGAACAGAACGGCGGGTTTGAGAAGGCGTCGTTAGTATGCAGTCTGTAGTGAGCTGTGTAGTGTAGGTAGATAGACTGTAGACTGTAGACAACTATACTCTCCACAGTCTGGATGAAACTACCCGGTGAGGATTGGTAATTCACCTCTTACCGACTAGTTTACATCCGTACTGCAGAGTTCGTATTTTAGCAAGATTGACTGAGCGATAGCGAATGAATTGATTGTTATGACTTGTCACACCCGGAATGAGTTTCGAAAGAAGTTTTGTAAAACTTGAAAACTTATTAAACTTGAAAGTTGGACTAAAATCAATGTAAAAATATTTAGAAAGATAAAAACAATAACAAGAGAAATTACAGGGTGAAGGGGCAGGTCAAGAGAGTTTGACTGCCAAAAAGAGCAGAAGCTGACTGACACATCAATACTGCTCTGCTCGGCTATTTACAGTTAATCTTAGGACTTTTCAACAATGTACCTACCTACCTAATATCTTGTCAAATGTAAAGTATGCATGGTAAAGTATGTGGCGATTTTTGCAGTGCAGTGTGTTAAGTAGAAGTAGAAGTTAAACTTCTTGTTATTCTTGGAAACTTGGATTTAGAATTTCTTCTCTACACTTTTGTGTAGACGTAGGAGGTCTTTGTTAAGATAAAGAATGCCAGAATGCACATTTTAATTTTTAAAGTTATTCTTAGATAAATAGCTTGTAAAAACTAGAGATTATAATATACACCATTTTAGCATTTATATACAGTAATTACCATTTTAGATAGGTAGCTTTTTTATCCATAAACCTTTGGAGCTGCTGAACTAATAAAGACCATTTTGATTTGGTTGATATGATAATGTGAAATCGATTTTACATGAAATATGAGTGCTCTGGTTCACTGCTGAGTGCTGCTCTACCCTATGTACCGTTATTATACTTTTTGCTTAGTTTTATTAGAGTCTAGTCATTGATCATGAAGTGAGTATTGACCTCTTACACTCATCCAGAGAGTGGAAACGAGACGTTCCGAGCGAACTTTATTCCTTTTTAGGTATTCATAATCCTTATCTTGGTTTTCTTGGGCATTAAGGAGAGGTGGTCGGCTCGGAAAGGGGGCATTTTGAGAGTACTCAAACCAATGTATGAGCAGAATCCTTCCACGGGTCACAATTTTGCACCGAACGCTACCAAACTTTCCTCAAAAATTGGATTTTATATTATCTAGGGCATCAGGAGCCCAAAAGTAATTGTTTTGAGTCGAAAGGCAGTGGCCGACGGCTTTAATTAAAGATTTCCCGTTAACTTAGCTCCAATAGCCAACGCTTTACGAGTTCAAAAATGCATTTTGCACATAATATTTTCTTGTATAGATGTAATGGCTAAAAAAGCGTCGAAGCTGGGTTTGCCGTTGCTTCATTTATCAAGACGTCTTTGTCTCCAGGCTCTAGTCGTTATACTTATATCTTATATCTACGTGAGACCGTGAGAGTTCTGGTATTTATTGTCATTTCTTATTTGACAAATTTTGGCTTTTGACATCGTTTGGATATGGCTGCATGACTTGCATCGGAAACAGTGATTCTTTACCTGATCATGGTCGGGTAAAGGACCTGGTCGACCAGGTTGAAAATGAAAAAGCGGTCTGAATGCTGAGGATGACAAAAGCTTATTGGATCGTTTTTTGAGAGGAATAATTTCAACTTGGGTGGGACCTTGTACTTTGCAATTTACCATTTCAGATTTAATATATACCTAGAAGATTTACATAAATGTACCTATATGACTTACGTAAAATTTTATAATATTTAAATATACTAATCGATATCTCTATGTTCCTTCTAATAATTTTACGGGAATAATAGCTTTCAAAAGACTAATAAAACAACCTCAGAAACAAAATAGATATGAAATATGCATAGAAAATAATATTTTACAAAAATGCAAATAATTGTGATGGATTTCTTTTTACTTTAGTGTGATCTTGTATATATATGAGTATGAGTGTAAGTACCTTCGCAGTACTCTGTAGGTAAGGTACCTACTCTGTAACTGTTGTACTAATACTAAGGTACATTATTATTATTTATTATAGTTCTATTCTAAGTTCTAAAAGATCAAACAATAAAGTTGGAAGCTGAGACTTTAAGACACACTATCACACTACAGACTACACTACGTAACGGAAAGTATACTTATTTTCCCATCTCTGACTACTACACTCACTATCATCACCACTACCTACTACTACTGCACTACTGCCTCCCTCCCTATGCTCCCTTGCAGCAATCCCTGCACACTATTATGCTTTAAATATTGTAATAAAATCGGATTTTTACCGTATCGCATATGCATGCCTGATTTCCAATGTTAATGTTCCTGATTAACATATTATGTCGAAAAAAACCATTGTTTTATTAAAGCTCGAAGAATTCATGCTAAATAATTCCTAACCTATGTAATACAAGCATAGATTATTACAGTTTTTAAATAACATAGGGCTCAGTACAATACAAATAATCTTAAGTATCTTCGTGAACAGTTTTTGAGATAATTATGTCATTCATTGTAGTAGTTTGTATAGATAGAATTGCATAGATATTGTATTCGTTACATTTTACATTTTGTTTCCCAGCGCAAGCATAAATTAATACTTACATTAAGTACAAGGTTATTCACCCACATATCATTATTATTATACATAAAAATAATCACCTACATTGTACAATTTGTCACATAACTAAATTATGGGCAACTACAAAGGTGGCCTGATCTGTATGCAAATTGCAAACGAAGCATTAACATCAACCTGATACTGCAATGCAAATATTGAACAATAAAACTGATAGCGAATCACTTAAATAATACTGACTATAACATTTTAAACTTTTCATCTTAGTTAATATTGAGTATTCTTTTAAAACACTAGGAATTACAATCAATAGTTACAAATGAGATTTAAACCGTCATTGAAGCTGCTTTAGTAAAGTAACATTTACATATCAGAAAAATCATATATTATTATGGTAAATAAGTCGCTTTGAGGTAAATGTAAGAATAAGGGGACTGAAACACGTTAGACTTCTTTCTTCTCAATTTTAGCAGCTACACTCCACATTTGTTAATAAATTAAAGTTCGTCCTTGAATCGATCTAGATAGTTGAGATGGTCACCGTAGTCGGTGGCTTCACTTCCAACAAAAATCTCATGATGGTCAAGGATTTCGTCGTAACTTAGTATATTATCTTGATCATCATCCGACGTAGCAAATAAATGAGCAGTTTCCTCCTCCGCTATTTCTCTAAGGGTTTAAAATAATCTTGTAATACCTACTCATCATTTCATTATCGACAAAACATGTACAGTACTTTAGAAAAATCCAAAGTAAGTGCGTACAGCTAATGTACACTGATAGTTAAATAAGTAGGTTTCATTATTAAAATCGTTAGCTCACTCGTTACTCGGTACGACCCAAGAAAGAACTTCTTGTCGATCCAGATGTCCATCCCCGTTTTTGTCGTGCTCTGTATCAAATACATCCTTCTCGCCTTTTAGCCAGGCAGTATCTTTGTCAATAGCTGTAAGTCATGGTTAGAAAAAAACATTATTAAAGGTACATTAAAGGCACCCGCAAGTAGAGAATACATGTGAATGCTAAATGTTCATTAAAAATGCATAAAATATTTATTATGCTCAGCGGACCTTTGTCTCCAATATATTCTTTGAAGTCAATAAACCCGTCTCCATTTTTGTCTTTATCAAGCATAGTCTGGTGATATATTACTGGAAGCATTTCTGGATCCTCTTCTGGGTGTGTGAATGAAACGTATTCCGTTTGGTCTAAATGTCCATCTTTATTTTTGTCTGCAGTGTGAAATAATGCCTTATCGTCACCAAGCATCTGGAATACAATGTTTATTAAATAACGTGTATCGTGGTTTGCATATAACTGTATGCAAGCAAGCTTGCTACACAATTTTAATTGTAGCGGTGAAGGACGCATTTGTTTTACGACAAAAATTTTATCAATGCTTCATAAGGTAAAAGGTAGTTCATATTGGTCTGATTTTATGTCCTTTTCAACAATTCGACACTTTCATTTTCTGCAGTTCTACAAGCGCTTTTACACTATGATCACATTACATTTGACAACAAACTCACCCGTTGTTCTTCAAGATCTTGAAGAGCTATTGGGATATCATCAGAATTAATTCCATATGTCTCGTCAACAAACTCCTTCCAAGATACTTTGCCATCTTCATTTTCGTCTACCTCGTCCAATTTTTCTTTTGATTCTTCTAACGATAACAACCTTTGAAATGAAACGATGTTATGTAAATCGGTAAATATTTTTGTTTAATTTTCGTTGCTAATTTACCAATAGGCTAATTAATAACGACTTGATAATCTTTCTAAGTCATATAAGATTACTAAGAAGCCAACTTACTTGAAAGACCGAATTATCCAGGCCTTCAATTCATTTTTATCTATCTGCTTATCCTTGTTTAAATCCATTTTTTCTATTAAAACTCTCAGTCTCTTTTTTGCCTCTTCAGGTGGCAAGTTGTCGAATTCTTGGGCTTCCTTTGTACTACCTGAAATCATAAATAGCGTAATCTAAGAAAACTACATAATTCCATGTAGGTATAATATATCTATATTATTCTATATTATGTACATGCAGAAGTACCCATCACAGCGAGAAGGATAGCAATCACATAGTATTAAGTATGTATATCACACAATAATTATTACCTAAAATTGCTTCGTGATCAAATTCAGCATTGTGGTCGTCTCCATCAAAATGTTTGTGATCTCTGGGACTAAATGCACCGTCTTCGATTCGCTCTCTACTAGGACTAGGACTACTGTGTCTATGATTGTGGGAGTGACTCATCGCCACTGCACTTTCCACACTTATTAAATGGTCACATACTAATAAATAGCAAACCAAGATGATTCCAAACAACTTGGAAATTTTTTCTATACCGAAACTCATTTTAAATGTCAATTTTTATGTGTATAAGCAAACTATTCCGAGGAGGAGAGACAGGCAGAAAATTATTTCTATATCTTCGATTAATTAGTGAAACTGCAATAATTTTTATTGCGATGACTATTGTGCATATATTCTTAATTGCTTCATTTGGAGAAAGTCAATTCAGTAAAGTAGTATAGTGTGTGTAACTCCAGTTGTTTGCTCAAAATTTCCTAAGTAAGTATTTGCTAAATGTATTAGATTAGTCGCGCGTACAAAAATGTCATTGCCTAATTTATGCGAAAGTTACTAACTTGACAGTAAAGGAAGATTTATGTATGATGTGTATGTGTCATGTGTACAGTACTTTTTATATGGATCCACGTATGACCTCAGATTATGGCTATTGTTTATTGACATTAAATCCTTTATCTAAATTGAACTTGCATTTGTACACACTGGACTCTGGACAGTTCGAAAATACCGAAGCTATGCTTTAATACATGTTTGATTTAAATCGGTTTTAGGGATTTATTTTTAGCCCAGCACAATTTTGATATATTTGGGATCTGTTACTGTTCTTCACGAAATGAAGACGGCAACATTCACAACATTACGATGTGCAAGCAAAACCTGCGCATCCAGAAATATCTTTCAGTTGCATGCAAGCTGCAATTGAAATGCGTATTACATAGAACAGAACAGGGACTACTAGTAGGGCTAGACATCGGTTTTATTGTAGCAGAGTACATACCTAGGTGTAGGTAGGTAAATAATAGTATCTGCATCAGTGCATCTGGTACTAACTGGTATAAACGCAGGTGAGGTGTATGTAGCAAACGGTAACTTATTAGTACAATTTTTGATTATGTTTTATGTATGAACACTTCTAGCGTCTATTAGTTAGTAGCATTCAATTTTTGTTAGTGCTGCTGATGTGTCTGCCTAGCCAGAGCCTAGCCGATTTTGTTGTCACGTACATCAATTCATTTACACGTATATCGATGTGTAATAAACATATAAGTATTTTTACGTGGATACATATAAAATATGTGCCAAGTGCCATTTGGTGGTTTTAACATGCCTGCATCGCTTTTTGGTTTCATCGTTCCATGATAAACAAAAGCAGATTGTTTTCCAACTTTTAAAGGTTTACATGATGAGTTGAATCCGGGATGCATATACATAATTTTGCAATTACATGTCCTATCGTGTCGTGATATAAATAAGTCCTGACTTCTGACCTTCTTAAGATTTGTTATTAGTCTTCAGGGACACCAAAGTCTTCTATTCCCATCTACAGTATTCATTTTTAGGGTTAAGTAGAGTGTAGATTTAAAGACGATGACTCAGATGAGAATTAAAAATTGCGTTTTTGGAAAAGTGTATACAAGTTCATCCTAAAGAAATGATCGAAATGCCTAATTTTTATGACAGGATAGAAGGCAGAAAGTCCCCAGGACACACTTGAACAAGGCACAAGTTTCACATTCCTTCTAATTCTAATTTAGTTGTCCTTATGACCTCAATGCCTCAGCCCAGCCCTTCTTTTAGTTCTTTTTTAAAGTTAATTTTTCCGTGTGTTGTATTAATGTGTGGATGCCTTTAAATCATGATTGTTCGAAACTTGACGAGTGCGAGTGGCATTGGCATAGCTGATATCCAGGATTTATTACATTTGAAAAACATTACTTACAATAATTACATGTTAGTATGAAAGTAGGTTTTACATACTTTCTCCACTTTAAAAAAGACGCTTTCTCCGTAATTAAAGTTGACTTATAAATATTGTAACAACGCTTTCTCTCGATGCTTTATACTTAAAACATTCGCAACACGTATCACAAGACTTCCATTTTAATGCATCATTTAAAAATAATTTTAGCTGTGGGTATTACAATTAAAAAATAACCATTGTTTTGTGATAATCAAGACTTGCATACCTGAGAGGGAGATCTATACTATCTATAGTTACAATTCTCTATCTACTCCTATCCTACAGTCTTGTACTTAATTTTAGATATGCATTTTCCACATAAAATGTATTTAGTATTATTTCACTACTTATCCCTATTATTATCATATACTATACGATATAAAAAAGAATCATCTTAATATAAATACATCTGTACGTGTAGCTTAATGCATAATTAAACGTATTTTTATTTCAACATTTAAAACGACATAGCAGCATAGGCAGTTATATCGCTAAAAGTTCCTAAATCTTAATTGCTACTTAATTATTACTCAATCTTAAAATGTCTTACAAAATAATTATGTGGCCAAGTTATACAATACAACCGCACGCCTGTGTGTTAGAATTAGGACAAAGGACACTAATTGCCGTTCTCTCTTCGACTTCTTTTTAATTCATCAATATAGTAGGATCGTAGCCACTTCTTTGCTTGCTTGTCCATTAATAATTTGAGGAGGAACATGCTCTGGAAATAAATATACGCAATATATTACACCTTAATTTATTTATTTATTTATATTTTAAGGCTTTTCGCCCTTAGAAGTGCAAACTGTAAACTTCTTTGTTGAGATAATAATGCCAATTGCTAACATGCACATAATAAATAACGGCGAAAGCTATATAATATTAACATAATTTATATAAAATGTAGGGTATTATAGGTAGGTACCAAATGTTTATCCACTGTATCATGGAAGTCTTTCACTTCGGATACGGTTGGAGGAGTTGGAGCTGGAACGGAAACCGCAACTGGAGGAGTTGGTGTTTTTGATGATAGTTTCCTCTTTCGCTTACTCGAAACGTGTTCCGTCATCTTTGATGGTAATATAAGTAAGTCCGATTCGTACACTCAAACAACTGAAAATAATGTGAGAAAAATATGTGGGACACAAAACTGATGGATATAAATTTACATCGTACTGTAAAAGTGTAAGTAAACTGCCAGGATACTGGTGGAAAATTATTCCAATGTTTCCTATATTGAATTAGTTGTTTTCAGCGGGAAAATAGTATCTATTTCTGAGCTGTACTCAGCTCCAGCTGTAGGCAGGTCTAGCACTGTAGCAGTGCAGTGCAGTGGTGTGGTAGATTTAGATTACATAAAGACAATGAGTATGAATCTCAAGTTACCCTTCCATGCAAATGAAGTGACATGGACTGGACAGTAGTGGACTGGACTGGAGTGACTGGGGTGGGGCTGGGGAGTCTGGGGGTGGGGAGTGGACTCAGTGGACCGCTGCGTTGTTGAGTGAGTTTTGTGTTGAGTCCATTCCATCGCTCATCCGTTGATTCTTTTGACCAAGTCAAGTTTACTCCAACTCCACCTTTACCTATACCTGTTTGTTATTATGTCTTTCGCAGATCATTTTTCTCATTTCATATTTTATATTTCATATACATACATAATATAATACAAATATTATACATTATACATACACACTTCTATTCTATCTTAGTTATATATAATATGGACTCCAGGACTACTGTAATAAAATCTCCCTGTATGTATAGGTACATAAGTAGATATTCAATGGATCAAATACTTTGCAAGGCAATATGCAATAGTTTTTTAGCCACATAATCGCCACATGATCATGGTCAGGCCATCGCATCGGCATCGGCCATACCTATATTCCTATATAATCAAACCATGATGATTCTCAAAGCCCTATCAAACTAAGAAGTAGTGTAATCACCGTAATAATAATATTATTCACGTATATCTATAGGCTAGTTAGCGGTACGCTGGCTGCAGACTTGACTATAGGATGTAGTGTATAGATGATAGAGTATAAACTAATAGAGGTAGATAATTAAATTATTTAAATTATTATCATATCAATTAATTAGGTAGCCAATCGATATCGCGTTCATTTACAAGAACACCTTTTTTGACTAACACTCAAAATAAAACAAATGTTTTCCGAAGAATTTTGAGCAAATTGTGATTGAAGTTTGAGTGAGTGTTGATTTCCTGGCTTACGTTCCATAATATTTCCATAATAGCCCACAAAACCATTTATTTATCGGTTTATATAGAATTCAATCAGATATTAATAAATATCATAAAATTCATAAATACGGTATGGCTTATAAGGCAATTATAACATCAGTTATTGTGGCATTGATGGTGATGGAATCCGTTATCGTAAACGGATTATCGGACACACTACCGGAATTACATAAGAAGGTGTGTGTAATAAAACGAGCAAAAGCAAAACTATCATAATATCTAAATCATACGCTATCACATAGCCCCTAATGTGTAAATATTACTTTGTATTGTACATGTACTCATGTACTATGTACATCATGTGTACATGACACTTGACAGGACAAATCGTAATCGTGCCTATTAATATGAACTGTGAGCCGTAATTATTTAGTATAGGCAAATAATTTAAAATAATGCAAGTTTTTGCTTTTAAAAGAAACCCAAAAAGTTACAAACATTGCTGGATNAATATGAACTGTGAGCCGTAATTATTTAGTATAGGCAAATAATTTAAAATAATGCAAGTTTTTGCTTTTAAAAGAAACCCAAAAAGTTACAAACATTGCTGGATGATGAGATTATACTAAATGTACCATACCTATATGTATTGCGCATTTGCGCATACTATTATAATTATAATAATATTATAATGAACTTTCAGAGAAGTCACTACACCGCAGCAGTTGTTGAGTACCAATCTCAAGGACCGTCATCCCTTAACTTCTCAAACCCAATGGAAATATTGAATTTCAATGTTGCTGCCTATAAAGATCTCATATCTACAGCTGCTAACCAGGCAAGGAAAGAGTAGGTTATAGCAAATTCATAGAGCCTAAAAACTACACGACATTAACATTACTTGGTACTAAGTTGGTACACATATTTACATATCTCCTCACTGTCCTCACTCCTCAATCTAAGGAGTTAGGGGCATCAAATCAAGTCCATTTTACTTAAGTTTGGAGTTTACTTTTTCAGTGTTCATTCTACGTATTCATAACTAATTTCACATGACTAAAATACTCGTAACCAGTGAAAAGAAAATGAAACATGATACATTGTATAAATTTTATCAGCGATGACTATACTTTTAGGGGGCGGATATAATCGTTTTCCCTGAATATGGCCTTACTTCGATAGAAATTCCAAGCCATCGTGAGCTAGCAAGACCATATTTGCTAGAAGTCCCAATGGACACGAACCCATGCTTGTCAGGAAGGAATGATAATAATGTGAGATTTACATTCTAAACCTAATACAAGTTATACAACTGTTCCTTTGTAGTACCTATACATCTTCCATTAACCACTGCATGCATGACTGCTTAATTTAAACTGGTATTATCTAAGGTAACTTATTATGTCTGTTTTATAGGGAGTTTTATATGAATTATCATGTAATGCAATGGAACACGGTATTTACATTGTGGTGAATTTAGGGGAAATCGAAAAATGCTCTGCGACAATCAATGATTCATGTCCACCGGACGGCGTGTTTCAATATAATACCAATGTTGTCTTTGACAATAAGGGATCCATCGTATCCAGGTAAATATCATGCCTGTAATATGGGGGATTTCCTTAACTATATTATAATAAGTATAACGGAAGAAACCAAACCTTTTTGAGTTGGTTACAAACGTATTTATTTCTCAAATGGTTTATATTGAAGCGTGATACATTTATAATCCTTTGACAGATATCGAAAGATACATCTTTATTTTGAGCCTCAGTTCAACATGCCGGATCCTGAACTGTCCACCTTCACAACAGATTTCGGTGTTGAATTCGGGATTTTTACATGTTTCGATATAATTTTTGCGACTCCTGCAGTTGATCTTGTTAGGAAAGGAGTTAGAAATTTTGTCTTCCCAACAGCGTGGGTAGATGAACTTCCATTTCTGACAGGTCTGTGTCTGACTAGTAAAGATTATATTATCTACTTATATAATTGCCAAGATTAATAATGACGATTAATATTTCTACTTAGCTATTCAGTCTCAAGCGTCATGGGCGTTTGGATCTAATAGTAATCTCTTGTCTTCGGGCTATCATCGTCCACAAAATGGTCAGATGGGAAGTGGTATCTACTCCGGATCTGCCGGGGCCATAAATTATACTTTTAACTCTGACTCAGGAACTCAACTTATTCTAGCCCAACTTCCTATCGAACCTTTACCTAATGCAAAAATTAATAGTATGGAATGCGATCCATATCATTATGAAATCAACACTCCACACTATTACTTGAATGAGGATTTGAATAATTATACAACTAAAGTTTTGGAACATTCTTCAAATGCAGCCTACGAGGTGATATGTCAAGATGGATTTTGTTGTGAATTAAGCTACACCATGGAAAACTTATCCGTTGGCCACTCTCTAGGGGTCTACCGACTAGCCGTTCTTAATGGGTCACGAAGCGTAGCCGTTTACGACAGATTTACTACTCAGATATGTGCAATTATTCGCTGCTATGATGGATCAGTCCTATCCTGCTCATATAATGACCGCGAGGTTGACAATTTGCCTAATTTTTCCAGCTTCAATTTAAAAGCATACCCTTTCACAAGTAATGACCTAGTAATGCAACCTGCTTTGAACACAATTGATGTCAACCTTAAGGTGATACCTTACCACCTTTTCAACATATCTATTGATGCATTATCATCCATAGAAGTAGCGTCTAATAGACTATCCATGATTAATTTACAAACTGTAGCAATAACAAAAATTGTGCATTAAACTTAACTGTTAATGCTGAAGGTGACGTGAGAAAGTGTAATTAAAAGTTAATGCGGGATTTATTTCATTGATATTAGATTGTGATCCTTGTTAACGTTTTCAATTCATTTTAATATTCAAGTATAGGTACCTGAAATCACACAATTTCATAAAATTACAAATAATAATATTCATCTAAACATCTACCTCCCGGATATTAGGATTATGAACTACAGCATGAAACTTTAATAATTACTATCTAACCAACTCCCAATTAGACTTTTACAGAGTTTTCCCCAGATCTGTCAGAATTCTTGAGTCTTGATGCAGTGAAAGTTGGAGAAAGAAAGTATACTATAATATCAATTGCAATTGTCCGTTGCCTCTTGTTGCGTACAAAACTGAATATTTCAAAACATTTTTAATTAAACTAAAATTATCACAATGAGTCATACATAAAGATATACAAATAAATGATGAAAACTAGCATAATAACTATATATAGCCAGAAGTTAATTTAAGGATAATTAAGGCAGTCTTTATTATTTATTACAAGGCAGGACACTGCCGTTGATGACATGATACAAAGTAATGACTTTG
>JABASI010002623.1:0-19030 GCA_019776505.1 Tomocerus nigrus
TTTCATTTGGTTTACATACTCGCACTTTACGTGTTAAAAGATACCGATATAAGGGAAATCACTGTGAGGGACAACTTTTACCCTGTCCCGTGATGTCCATTATACGCGGTTTCCACTGTAGGTTGGATTCAACAAAAATGTCCCCTGTAAGAAAAATCTAGAAAAACGATAAGAATTTTTGGGTTCTAGTTTTTGAAATGCGGGCAAAATCTGCCCTGATTGAACAATACCTGTCAGAAAAGCAGCTTCAAAACAAAAAAAGAAAAATTCCACACAGTTTTTGCAACTAAATAATGTACAAAATGAGGTGTCGGGTAAAGATGAGCACTTTAGGAAAATTATGCAGATGTTATGATATGATGTTTCCGTTTGAGCTTGCCCTCACAAAAAGTAATCAATTAATATTAAAATCGTAATGTAACTATATAATGCAAGCGAGAGACAGGAAGACATACATTAGATATTACAGCTTTGAAAGATTGTATGTAACATCATTCATTATTCAATCATTAAGCTTTTTCTATGCTATGCTACAAGCTACAAATAATAAAATATACATAAGACTTCTTATCGTTTTGCAGTGAAGTTACGTAGATGTCTTTGCTAATGGACTGCCAGACGCTCCTAAGGCTCGTAAACTCCAAACTGATTTGCTCGTGCAGTTATATAAATATTTATGTTCATTTGCATTCACAAAGTCACGTTTTTGTATCCGTTGCTACAGTTGTACTTTGTACATTACAATAGTATCAAACAAACTGTGTTGCCAAAAGAGAGTAAGATGAACGCTACTTCTATATTGAACAATGTTATGATTACAGAAAGGACGGAAATATCATTTTTCCTCTTTTATAGTCATATAGAAAATGTGCTTGTAATTTGAACCATGTCATAAAAAACTTTGAAATATTTTTAATGTAGCTAATAATTATTTATTAAATAGAACATGTATGATGGGAGTTGAGGAATCGTTGATATGTAGCCTACGTTGGCAAATTATGTTCTAATAAAAGTTGTTTATTGCATTCTAATGAACCAGTAATCACTCACGCTTTTTGTGGAGTCAAGAAAGCCGTAGAATTGTTAGGCGCTGGCAGATTGTGCCTGTGGTAAAGGGATTTGTGAAATGAATTATTGTTAGTATTTAATGTTTGTCTCTATACATATTTGTTTCCAAGTCACAGTTCATTATGCACACTGTAGTTTCGCTAAAGTTTTAGTAATGAAGTCATTAATTTGTAGTCGGCACACGGTAGGATTCACTCTGATTAGAATTAATTTTACACACTGAGATTTGAGCCAGAATTGAGCATTAGGTCGACTGTGAATTTCTGTCCGTATAGACAATGATAAACTATGCATATAATTGTCTAAATTATAGTTGTCCAAATTACAAATTACATTTCGTTGAGCCACTGCACACTGACACAGGCAGTGGAATACAATATTATGACAATAATGAGTGCCTAACTAGACTCTTTAATGCCATTTCATGATAGTGATAAATAACGCAAATATTAGTTAGCGCCTGTCAGCCCGAACCTATGAAACACATTTATTTGTTTTTACCACAGTATGTATACTAACCAGATCGACAAAGCACGATGTAAATTTCTACGGTTACACAAACTTCAAAGACAGCTATTGTACTAATAGTTAATGCAAACAACCAAAGTAGCTCACCAAACACACAGCTCTGATGGATATGAAATTTTGTGAAATTCACAGGCTTTGATAATAATAAGTCAACCGTTCTTCGATTAAGCTTCCTAAATGTGTACATATCACATTAAATTATACTTGGAAAGTGACATGTACGCACGTACTTACGTTGACGGCAGTGAATTGTAATAATAAAACAGCAGGTGTAGTGTACCGTGCATTTCTCCCACAATATAAATATACAATTACAATAATGATTTTCTAAAATCCTAAGGGTTTACAGGCACCAATACACTTACAAGCAATTCTTCTCATCCTCAATAGTAACTATATACAATAATTAGATTAGGATGTCCAAACCAATATGAAAATGGACACAATATTTAGTACTGGGTAGGTATAGATGAATAGATGACGTATGAACTGAAATGTGGTTTTCGAAGTGGCTAAGGCGGTAGTATTCCCAATTCATATTAAAATTAATGACTAGGTGACATAACCTTGCTCATTCTGATATTTTGTGCTACAATTCAGATTTTGGCAAGCTTCTTTATTTCATATACGCTTTTATGACACACTGCCTATCCGATCGTAGTATATCGGATATTTTATAGCTACAAAAAAGATTGTAGTAAAACTATAGAATTTCGTTCAGTTTGGAGTAATGGTGTTACAATTGTGTGAATGTGAGCTGTGAATCCTTTGTCCGTTGGCATGTCTGGTTATTGAAGATTCATAGCGGGCTTGCTAATTCATTTCTGTAATTATTAGTTTTAAGAGGAAAAAATAACCGTTCTAAATATAATAGCCAACTGTAGAGAATGGCATGTGGTTGAGTGGAATGGAAACAATATCTTGATTAGGGATTGACAAACTAATTTAAATGTCTCGTTAGGTAGGTAGCTGAAAGGAATTGAGGTGGCTCAGCAATTCTTGGCGAAACTTTGTCTGTGCGCAGAAAATTTTATTAGTGATACTCTAAAGATGTATCCTTCAGCTAAGCAAAGTTACTTAGTAATTAATTATAGAGCAACGTTCGATTGGATGCTAGGCTAATTTCGAGTAGTGCTATGCGTATTGCTATTGAATGACACGTAAAAGGAGTGTGATGAAATGCTTTGGCATAATCATTGTAAAACTATAGGGCATTGTGATATGATTTGACGACAAAAGATACAGCTCTGCCTTGGCTTAATGCGAATTAGCTGGAGAGAGAAGTGTAAGGCAGGCAGAAACGAAGACAGATCTTGAGATTTTTTTAGGAAATGTTCTTTCTTGCATAAGTCAGGGCTGAGTAGGAGATAGGGAGTATAGGATTGTGCTTAGGTAAGATTTCTGAGTATTTGATAATGCCAAGTCGTCGTTTGTCTCCACTCCAAGTACCTAAGACTACTTTATCTTCCTACGAGCTATAAATGTGCTGTTCAAGATAGGAGGAATAATGCTAAATAGAAAGTTGACTACCTACCATACGCGCTTCTATAGGAAATCTCTTTACTAATGCAGATTTATTAAATACTGAGAAGTGGAGATAAATTTTTTATTTTGCAGGGATAACAAATGCTGAGGGTATTTCCTTTGTAGTGAGATTTAGAGGAGAAAATGTTCTTGTTAAGATCCACGTTTTGGTTTATTACAATTTTCATTATTTTCTATTCTGTGAATGAGAAGAGATTATGTTAAAAGACTTCCTAGAGAAAGATAGATGGGGATTCTGCGAGTGTAGTTAAGTAGAAAATAATCGTATCTAATAATGGAACTCTCCAATGGAGTGATGAATGCCTGGCGAATTACTCCCTCACTCTCTTGTTGCCACTCTATAAAGAAAAGGGGGAGAAAGTGTAGAAAGAAAGAGACGCACACAATGCGTCCTAGACAAATAGATAGATAGATAACCACGTTATAATAATACAACAAGTAGTAAGTAAGAAATGAATCGAAGGAGCTAGTCGAGTGAATGAGAATGGAACGCATCTCTATTCTTTTGTCACTAGTTTTTTAGGAGAATGGGGGAATAATAAAGCAGAATTATTTATCTCCAGTTAAACTTCCTAACATTTGAAGAATAAGTTCTACTATATGCGGAGTTTGGATAAGTGGTGCCAGATATAGAAATTCATCGAGATGGAAGAGATGCAAGCTTTTTTTTCAAGTAGCTCGTGCTTGTCGTCCTACGACTATGTACTCCATGTATCGGCTTGTTGAGAAAATTGCTGAAAGGTAGACAGATATACTTGTTAACAGTTTTGGGAAGGGAAAAGTTGTGGATGTATCTGTTTGGCAATAGAATTGGGGGCGATAGTCGTAAAAACTTATTTTGGAATACATTACTCCCACTATGAGGCAATATGAGGGAGTATAGGGGAAAGTGTTGTACTACTAGGTAAATACATCTATGCGTGCATATAGTATCTGTTCCGGTGAAAGTGCTACTACTAATATAGATTAAGAGGCATGTACCCGTAGAAGAAGTACATGAGTGAGGCAGTGAAAGTCTTGAGTAAGTGGTTGAGTGGATGGAGAGGTAGAGAGAAAGGAGAGCCAGCTAGAATCAAAAGTTGTCGAAGGCGAAATGGTTTGAATTTGATATATTCCGGAGGAGTGTGGATGGTGGGAGTGGTGGAGAAAGTCATGGAAGAGGCCATAGAGAAGAAACGGAGTGAAAGTGACTAACAAAAGTAACATCCATGAATGGCGTTTATGGCTTTCTCCCTGTGATATCAAATCAAGCTTTCTCCTTTCCCCACGCTTGGAACAGAGAAAAAGAGAGAGAGAGAAAGCTGACGTGTAGCTGTAAATAGTGAGAGTAGCCAAGGAAAATACTGTGCAGTTTATTAGCTCTCATTTCCGCTTCCCAAATAGACTGCTTAGAAGATGCCTGCGACGACATATTATATTACCTATCAGCGTTTTCTGGAGAACAGTTGTAGTAGTAGCAGAATGGCACTAGTCAAGATGTATCCGTTGCTGCTGAACTGAAATCAGAGCGTATTAGCACACTCTACAGACACACTCCCTGTTTGCTTAGCCTATTTTGATATTTTGACTTGTTGGCAATTCCCAGTCCGTACTCCCATGTCTGGCAGCACTTGAAAAGTGGATTGGGGCCCGAATTCTCCCCAGGACTCCCTATAAATACCCAGTTCACTTAATAAGTATAATGGAACTACACGGGACATAAATAGGGACGATTCCTAACTCTTCCCTCCACTTCCTTGCTCCTTCACTCCAATCCTCCTCCGTCCAACAACATTCAATATTCACAGCAGACTATCCACAACTCATATCATCCATGGACTCCTTCTTCCACTCCTTTCTGTTGTGTACACAGTTTGACTCCGTTGATACATAATGCAGGCAACGCGGGGATGTCCATACGAAGTAAATAGATAAGTATTACTAGAGGTGGGAAGATTGGCACTTTCATAGTTGGTCTCTTCAAAATTTATATCCAGTTCTTCCTCCATCTAATTTCTACTGTAGCCATAGAATGAAACTTTCCTTTAATCTTTTATCTATCTCATGTTAAATTACAGCTCATTCTGCTAATCCTTCGAATTTGACCTTGGAAGATGAAAATTGTCCTTAGTCATAGGATGACTCCTATACCGACTCTTTAAGACACCCAATTTAAATTCACAAGGATGTTCTACTATCCGTTGCAATATTAAAAGGACAGTTAGTAGTAAGGTAGATTTTAGCAGGCGGAAGAGATCCAAACAAAACGTCGTAGAACGGAGTCAATATTTTTGTTGTTATTGACTCAGTTTCTACTTTAGTCTCACTGTCGGCGGATGAAACTCCCACGTCCCACCTCTAATTAGGTATGTATCCTTATTTCCTTTCCCGCTGTGTAGAACTATACGTTATGTGCTTGGACTTACAATTAGCCCATCGACGACGTTCCAACTCCTCATGCTAACTCCACATTATACTGCACCGAATTCACTCGAATAAACACCCACTGCACAATTTATTTTCAGACTATCTGTGAGATACTCAGATACTTCAACCATGTTTTTTTGCACTTGGATAAAGTAAGTAATGCAATCCGGAGTCAGCGGAGCTCATCCTCCAAAAAACGAGATGGAAGCAGTCAAGTGAATTTTTTCTCAGATTGATCAACATTTCAAGGGTCCCATTCAAAAAGACTGCAAATCCTGGCAATGATTTCGAATGGCAACTCCTCGATTTTGAGAGCATGTGAGCAGTCCTGCAACTGCATACTTGAAAATATCAACCTCCTATCATCAGCTGGATATTCATAAAAAAAACTTTTAAGGGGCAGAGAGGCACCGATCATATCGAAGCTTTTAAACAATTTTCTACTGAGGTTTTAACATTAATCTAATTATATTTTATCTTTATAACCTCCATCTTTGTAATTTTTGTAAGCTAAATGGTCTGTTAAATAAGTACATACATACATAAGTACATAAGTACATACATACATACATACGTTCGTTATCTATTGGATTTATTCAGTTATAATAATGCTGCCATTAGTTTTTTAATAAATGGGGTCTCGCTCTCACCAATAATACATAAATACCTACCTGCCTAGTAATAATATCAAAGCACATACTGAAGTGAATACGGCGTGTTTGCATTAGATATTTATAAATACTATAGGGATTGATATCTTAACTCCCATTTACAATGTACATCATCCATCTAACGTTTTTTATAAATTGCATTAATACATATACGCTCAATCCACATCCACTGGGACACTTGCATGCTGTGCACATAAACTAAGCACCTACCTATGTAATACTTGAAAGAATGAGGAAAATATGGCAAAGAATATTTAAGAACTGTAGGTACATATTACAGGCCCCGGCACATATAATGAGCTATAGATTTTTTTGCATTTCATGTATTAGCTTCCCGCTAAAATGTAGTGGCCTTACGCATAAAATAAGACGCTTTAAAATTTAATTTTACAATCGTCTATCCGTTTTCTTAAAAACACTAAACAATAAATTGTTTCATTTTAATTATCATCTAGTTATCTCGACGACATTTTCATGGTTAACAGAGAAATATATTATACTATTTTGCCACTTTAGTGCTTTTACTGTTTTACGTTAGCATCGAAAGCTATAAAATTGTTACCATAAATAAAATTTCCATAATCTGTATAGTATTCGCCGCACCCTGCACATGGTTGGATCACTACATGATCTTTGACCCTGGTATTTTCATTTTTCTTCAAGTTTTGCAGTCAATAAATCCTATTTATATTTTAAGCAGCACAGTAGATATAATGGCATGACGCGGGGAATTATTGTACGTCAGCGAAAGTCGCCGAAAATATTTGTTATTACAATAAAGGTTGCAACTTGGGGCAAGATATGGGCTCTGGCTACTGCACACATAATTTTGTTTTCCCTTTAATACATATGCTGCTCTTTTAGAGTTACCTATATAGTGCAGTAATAGGCAATAAAGCAAAGATTAACTGTGACAAATGAATGTGTTTATGAAAACCAATATTTCTTGTAGCACATAAAGTGTCATGTTAATGATGTTGTAGCTGAGGAAATTTAAAAACACAAAACTGATCACTAAAAAGCTAAAGGTGATGAGAATGAGTATTAATGTTGCCAAGGATGATGATGGCATTAAAGGGCTTATTCTGTCGGCCAATAAAATATTTGTAGCATTTAAATGCATCTGCTGAGAAATGAAAGCTGGCACGACATCCATAAAGCACAGCCTACACAAATAAAAAGGAAAATAAAGGAGATGCCTGTAACATTTCTTCAGGTCAGGCAACGAACATTCTTGTTCTAAGAATACCGTTGTAGTAATCACCGATCTCAGTTAAGTGAATGGTCTTTATGTTTGTTGTTGTGGTGGAATGTGGCAAGAGAGGAATTTTGTGCACAGAGCAATGAAACCCAAAATCAAAGTTGTAGAGTAAAAATTGTGAAAGTGCACTATCCCATAGTAAGTACATAAATAGTAAATCGTGGAAGAGACAGTAGAATAAATTATGCATAGTTGGGAACATGATGGTAGAAAGAGTGAAAAGTCAAAGAGTCAGGAAAACAAGCAAGTAATTTGCGGCTACTAGAAAAAGGTTGAAACGTCAAGGGAAGATGAATGTTATTTGGGGCAGATAGAGAAGTAAAGCAATCGAAAGAGAAAGGTATAAATATGTAAGCCACATAGATTGCTCCCAGATGTCCATTTGCTTGTTTCGTAATTTTATAAGTCCGTGTACCTACAGCATGCTAGGAATTCCTGTAGTGTTGTAAGAGAACGTAGAATTAGGCACGATCAAATGTAAATGAGAGTGTGGACCTTGCCGTTTGCAGTTTGGCACCTTATGGACAAAACTGTATACACAATCTAAATAGGAAATTACATTAAATGTCGTCGTAGAGTTGTATTAGCGGAGTCTAATAATGTGTAAAAAAAGAAAGGACGAGAGCCAAACTAGAAATCAAGGGGGTCGTCGAAGGAGTAGCTTGATTTTCTTGGCGATAACTACGACAGAGAAAAGAAACAGCTGCATAGAAAACAAAAGATGCACCTAATTTAGAGCGAGTCCGTACATGAGTTAAGGTGAGGGGGATTGAATGGGAACACGGTGATTATTAGTGATGGACCTTCGAGTGTAATTCCACGTTAGGCTGACTAATGAGAATGTAATTGTGGCATAAGATGAGCAGGATGAAAGGAGGGAGAAAGGACGAGAGAGAAAGCGAGAGACAAGGATTGGACATTTCCATATAAGAAATGAGTGTAAAGATGAAAAGTATAATTTGGGGAGACGGAGACGGAGTAAATGATGAATCCGCTGTTTGTAAGTTAGGGAAATGGGTTTGGCATTTGTTAAGAGCGGAGTGAAGTCTGTGTAAGTGAGTGAGAGTAGGGAGCGTGCGGGGAGAAAGTCAAGGGAGCAAGTGAGGCCAAAGAGAAAGGAAGTGATGGAGAGACTGATACGTTAACGTGGCGTGGCTGCTATTACTCAGCTCCTTCTCCACTCAGTCAGTAGCCATGCAGCAGGCACACACAGCACAGAACAGACTAGATAGACAGAAAGGACTCATGTCTGTGTGTGTGCACATTAAGAGCGGGGAAAGTGAGTCAGTGGTGGTGATTGTGGGCATAGCGGGAGCGGGTATAGTCTGCATGCGCCAAGCTGGTAGGCAAAGCACTCGGTGGCCACTTCTACTCTGCTCTGTGTGTGAGTGGCGTGTGTGTGTGTGTTGTGTGGATGGGAGCGGATTGCTGGAGCCCTGTGCTTAGTGTTTCGCGGATATCGGCACAAGTAGCACGTGCTAAAAGCGGACGACGTGTTTCAGGTGTTTGTTGCTCTTCGCCCTCCTCGACTCCCGTCTCCACCAAAAATTTATTACATCTTCTCATTCAATTTCAAGACTTTACTCCTCTCAATACCCGGCCATTTCCTCCGAATGAATCTTACATCAGTGAACTTTATTTGATTCACTAGTGATTTGTCGCCCGACTCTTTTCTAACCAACAAAGCCATCAATCCTTTATTACTCCTTCCTTGCACAACTTCTTGGTCCGACATTTTCCTCCCCTTCCCAACATCTCTCTAATCTCTCCCTCTCTCTCTCTCTCTCTCTCTCTCTCTCTCTCTCTCACCTTCTTTCTATCTCGCGATCCCCACGCTCTCCTTTCACATACCTAAGGCCACTCACTTTGCAAATCCTTTCCTCGTCAACCCACTCCATTCTACTGACACCGTATTATACGGCCATACGTATCCGAATTTTGAATTACAGCTACTCAATGGATTTGGGCAAGAGTTTTTCAAAGGTCATAGGAATTGCTATGCAAATATAAAAGGACTCGTACGCACTACTTTCTTTCTGCCTCTCATTCACTCACTCAAAAAACTCAAAGTCTCAATATTTAACTAACCTACTTAGAGACTCCTTACATGTACAGTATAATATTATAACTTCCAGTTTCGCCACACATATAGACTCCGTGTCCTTATAAATAATAACTGGGAGAGGAAGTTAAAAAAGCGAAGCGGAAGTATTGACGAGGGGCTAAGTCGGCTGTTCTCATTGCCCCTGAATCCGCTCTCTTTCTGCTCGCACAATCAGCAGCAGACCAGCAAGCAGAGCTCAGCTCAGCAAGAACAATATAAAGAAGGAAAGTAGTTTTGAGACTTCATTTTCAAAGGCTTAAGGAGATGTGAGCTAGGAGTGCTCCTTTTGTACGGAAACTTTTCTTGGTGTGATGTGTCAAGTCCAGAGTGTAATTCAAAATCTCTAAGTTTCTGTGGTGTTCTACAGTTGACAGTCACGGTGGACTTCCATTTCCAGCTAAGAACCGGTAAATTCCACATAAGTTCTTTATCCTCATTTTGTCAATGTGTATCTTGGACTTAAATCCTTTGATACGATGTCCTAGAAGCTGTTATGTGTAGTATTAAGTAAGCATTCACTAAAATTCCTCACTCCTCACACACACACATAATATTTCATGGGCCTAGCTGAAAGGGGGATCGGAGGACGTAAGAGTATAGGTATAAGTAGCGCCTGCATGCTCTGCTGCTGTGGCTGGCGTTTGTGAATGGGCAAGATGACACAGACGCCTTCCCATCGAAAATTATAATAAATATGCCTAGTTAGCAGAGAAAGTTCGACATTTTGGGTCGGATAATGGACTTAGGGATGTTGGGCTAATATTTATTTATCTATAGGCATATAAATGCTAAGCTTAATTGTTCATTGGGTGCTCAGTGGAGCCTTATGACTAGGAAGGACTTGAGCTCGAGTGGAGTGTAGCTATCTACACTCCTGGTGGACTCACTCACACACTCCATTGCCCATTCGGAAATAAATTAGTGGTCGACTCTGGATTCACTGCCTGCCCGACTAATAGCAGGCAGAATGAAAGGAGTCACTACGTAATACACGTTCCGCCGACAATGTAAAAGGTTAAAGGAAGTCTAAATGAAACGAAGGTTCATTTGAAGCGTATAAATATATCGGCGGCGGCGGATTGAGGGACGTATGGCTTCATGTGGGGAGATATAAAACATTAGCAGCAGGTCGCACTATATACCTACCTAGGTATAAAATGTTCTTTCTCCGTATACTAATAGGATGGGAGGGCTAGGGAATGGACGGACTTGTAAAATATCATGAAATGTAATGAAATAGGAGTGAAAGTTGAGCTGACATGAACTGACTGAAGTCAGTAGGTGTTCAAAATAGGAGAAAGCTCCAGAGCCACGAAGGATGGAGAGGGAGACTAGAATTTCTGTTTGTAAGAGCATTAGGAATATATCTAGTTAGCCAGACGGAGAGAGATCCATTTCCTGATATCTGTGAAATGAGTGGCATCAGCATCAATTCCAACGGAGAACAAGAATCGGGGCACAACCAGAGCCGGCCTACAGATAACTACATAACTTAGACACATACTTACGACTGCTACTACATATGCTCCAGAGACAAGGAAGATGGATCAACTCTCTTTTAAGGTGGTAGCCATGCAGCCAGCAACTTCCTCTTCACATACGCTCCCTCCTATCTCCAGCAGACTCATGCACACAAACTCCTTTCTCCTCCTGCAGCCACAAGGAGATTCTGGCAGGAGAGAAAGTCCGCTCCTCGCTCCCTCACAACACTTTTCTTCTGTTTTCTCCAGCTGTCCTGGAAAAGTATGTGCAAGTACATTTCTGTGTTGCATGCTCCTTAGTTGCTTAGATCGGATGTTGTCTGTACATTCATAGTACACACGGATAATGCAGCTCGCTATATGGCAGAAGAAGTTGAAGAAGGTCGAACGAGGTCAGCAGATCTGTAGTTGTGAGGAGTGTATAGTTAGTAGAGCACAGGATGTTATCACGGCACCGTGCTACTACTACAACAAATCAGTTCCCTTTCTCTCCGGCTCAATAGAAAGCAGAGAGAGAAAGTGGAGGCATAGTTTCAACCTTATTTATACTCTTAGTGACTGACTCTCTGTTCGTTAGCCACATTGTACGTCTCCGCTTTGTTTTCCAAGCTGGCTGCAACAGAAATGCAAGTGGAATTATAGGTTATAGTTATATTATATCCCTTGTGTTTAGTTGCTGCTCCTGTCTGTAGGATGAGATGAGATGAGGCTAAGTGAGTGTGCAGGGTTAAGCGGAAGAGACACGAGCTAAATCCTCATGATCATGTTCTAGCCGAACATAATCAAATTTTAGCTTGGATAAGGCAGGCAGAGAGAAGGACTACTGGTAGGGACGCTTAAGTACTCGGCTGCGTATGTGTTCATTAGATTCATGAAGGTGACTCTGTGTGCGGATCCGGCGGACTCTACAGACAGTGGCAATTAATTCTTCCCTCTCCCCTGTCTCCTTTCATTCATTTTCTGTGTGTATGTGTGGCCAAAGCTAAATCACGTAAGGATCCATTGTCCTTACTTACAAACTGAACGAATTCACTTTATAACTTTGCATTAGTTTACTCTACATTAACTAGACACAAACAGAGCTACATTAAATCCTCATTCCTAGCTTTCTCTCTCTCTCTTTCTCTGTCGCATTAGCGGATCTACATTTGCATAGGTGTCTGCATACACACAGAGAAGCAGTATTTGCATCTGCTCTCTCACGTACTAATAAAACAGAGATGATACTACGAATCCTAGCAATTCTATAGTAGAAACATATTATTATGATGACTGTATATTATTATATAGGAAATCTTGTTAGTGTCTTATAGGGGCCGCTAGTAATTTCTCATTGTGCAGATTAGAGCCAGGAGTGAAAAGATAGTCACCATTGCCCCAAATATGTAGCTACTCTCCAAAATATTTGCATAACAGTCTAAAGCGACTAAAATAAAACTACAGAGGCTTATTTATTAGAGTCGAGTTACAAAATTATGAGTTGACTTTGTTGTGATGTAGGAAAAATAAAGTTATCCAACCCAAAGCTCACCACCACCACACAATTCAGTCACATCACGACAACTTTAATGTTTCTTAGAAGTAATTAAAAGATATAAAAGTCGTTAAGTACTTTGTCTTGTTCTGTGCGGGATTACTAAAGCTATTAGCAATTATGTGCAAATAGCGAAATGTAGTGTTTGCGACACTTGCACCATTCTTACTTTCCCCTTTCCTTCCTATCAGATTTTTTTTCTCCCGGCCGCTAATTCAATTCCTTTCATCAAACACAATGCTGAGGCTGAGGATGTGTTGTGTGCACTGCCGTATAGCCTTTCCCCAAAGTACACTTAAAATAATTAGTTGTTTTATCGGCACTCATGTGGAGAAACGCTGGGAGAGTTAAGCACATGCCTACTTGCATTACACACGGAAAACAACTCCGCTCCACACAATAACGATCTGTAGGTAAATTTTATTTATTACGTCGACCCCACTCCAATCCGTTTATTTTATCAAGGTAACTATAAAAATATAGTAATATTCCGTATAGCTTCCATGCATTAGTCTCTTTGTTTTAAGCACATACAGCTAAGCTTTAAGGATGCCAACACTGGAACGCTGGAACTACAAACCCCATTGGCCTTCTATTTATTAGCGTGCATTTGAGGGAGAGAGTGGAATGTATGAGAACAAAGTAAATAGACAGATGATACTTAAATTCAAAATGTGAACTAAGCTACTCTGCTTCATTTATATTTGTCGTTGAGAAGTAAAAACTTTTCACAGCATTAAAATGGCGCAACTTTCCCATAGCAGACTTGAAGTATAATATTTATTTTATTCCGCATCAGGATATTTCTCATCCTTACCTGCCTCTGTTATGTCTAGTGAGGCATTTCGTGCTCCTGAGATCATTTTATGACTCTGTGTATGTATAGACCTCATGCATTTTAGGTACCTAATTCTTGGCTCGTTTCACAAGCCGTGTTCGTCTGGTCAGTGTGTAAAGCTATGGCAGGACGGATGCAGGCAGACAGTAATGTGTCCCATTTTTCCGCCTCCCTATTTTTATCTTAAGACGGAGAATCAACAAGGCAGAAAGTTTAGAGTGGCTTTTTGCAGTGAACGCCTTGTTTTGTTGTGCTAAAAGTGCTGGAGCAACTATAACACAATTTAAAAAAAGATGATCCCTTTCAAGTGAAAGGTAGTTGAAACGTAATCTTCACACAATTCCTTTATTTGTCCTGACACCATTATAGTTCTTTCTTCTAAGACTGCAATTTCGCATTGTTCTTGCAGAAATTGCGTCGGAATGATTTTGCATGGAATTTTCAACTTCTCTTTCAGCATCCTTCACTCTGAACCGAGATGAGAAGGTTAACTACATCAGTGCAGATGCATTTAACGTTTTTTTCTCCTTCAAACTGGAATATATTTCTCCATGACTTTCTTTCTTTGTCCAAGCTAAGAGAAAAGGTTTTGTCTCTTGTCCCTGTGCGACAGATTGTAAATGTCAAAATACAAGAGTCAGTTATGCATGACAATTGACGAGATTGTATCTTTTTGTCAGAGAGAGAGAGAAAGTAAATAGCGTGTTATTTTCAAGAGGAGGCATCTCTTTCCACCGACAGTCACACAGATCTCTTTTCTCTTGTAATTCGAGCTACAGATAATAATACTTCTGTGTGCCAGGGAAGACTATCAATATATCATTGGTGGCTATCTCCTTGTAGTCCTCCTCTTCCTTCAACATCTTTTCCATACACATTCCCAATCGTAGAATAAAACCGGGCCACTTAGAAAAATTATATGACATGACCTGCTCCTTGTTGGAGAAAGTGTACTCTGTTTTATGCATTCTTAGCTACTCATAGTTGACTCCTTCAAACGTTTGCACATGCATCTATAGGTGGGAGAAAAATATACTAGGGAATATATGCAGAGAGTGTACTGACTTTCACTTTGTTCTGTTTGCACTTTGTACTCTGTACATAGTGTGCGTCGAGAAGAAGAAGAAAGAGTTCAAAGAGAGTCTGAGATGATGGCACAACCAGAGAAAGAGAGTAAAAGTGGAGAGAGGAGACAAGAAAGGGATGGAGAGGGCCACGGAGCGAATGTCAGAGAGAGATTCTGCAATGATATGCAATGAAATGGTAAAAGTATTATATTAGGTACATAAATACTCTACATAGTTAATATTGGAGGACACAGAGATCCAGGGAGAGCTTGTTGTTAGTAGCAGAGAAAGGGAGCGAGACAAAGCTAATGGTATGGAGAAAGGCTCCTGCCGAACTATGTACATAACAATGTCTTAAGTCGGATCTGAACTGCATGCCTAGCTTTCCTCCATTTACCTTTTCTCTGTGTTGTGAATCTGGACTGGCAAACTTTCTCCGAACCGACTCATTGTCAGCATCAGTTGGCTTTCCCTCCTGTACATCTACTACATACATCCATCTATTTATATCATTCCCCCATTTTTCCTCTCGCTCTCCCTCTTTCAACTAGAATCCAAGTCTACACATATGACTGGTGCTGAGGAATATATTATAGCGTTTAGCCTTCCATTAGGCAATAAAGCCCTGCTCTGATATAGATGTGCCTTATCTGCAGATGGCAACCTCTTATTAGGAAAGAAGGGAAGATGGCATTATTTGTTTATAGAAGGAAGTCAAGCCGTGGCCTTATTGCTCTTTCTTCTCTCCGTCTCTCATTCTTCCACTGACTGAATGAGATATTTTAACGAAATTCAACAGTTCCCATATAACGCATTTCCCTTCTATTTACATTGCCTGCTCGGCGGGGAAAGTGAGTGAGGGACTGTGAGAACGAGAAATAGATACACTGTGCCTGTGCAGCTCCCCATTAGTTGCGCGAGCCAAGGTAGAAAATTTCATTAGCTTAACCCTTAGACGAGTTTCATCCGAGCCGTTGGAATTCCCTCTCTTCCTGCCGCATCTTAACTGGCAAAGATAAGAGTTTGATAATATGAGTGGATAGCTGGCTAATATTATCTATCTTTCTTTCTCCGCGCTATTCTATCCATTTCCCAGCTCACTCCGCCTGCCTCGTAGTACTCTATCTCGTAATGATCAAGATGCATATACATATAGGGAAAGAAAGAGCCCATTTATCCTCACAATAGACTCCTGCATATTTATTTACCTTTACATAATATGTTTTCTTCCGTCTTTCCTATAATTCTGCAGAAAATGTAAATAGTGTTAACCCGGCCGCCTATCAGAGAATCTCAGAGGAAAAACTAGTACTGCTTAAGTTTAAGTTGCAGGGAGAGAGGAAGACTAGCTAATGCCTCCCTCCCTTCGCCCGGCGTCGAGAAAACTTTTCTGTAAAGATGCATTCTTAATGCCATAACCTAACTGTTCAAATGGCAACATTATTTTCTTAATATCACTCCGTTTACAAGTTCTGTATGTGTATCCTGTTGTCTGAGACAGCTCCCACTTTCTCCTCCCGTCTCCCGACACTTTTCCCAAAGACAAGCAAAATGACTAAGGAGGCAAAAGTGCGGAGTAAGTAGGCTAATGCCATATTATCATGTGGACAACGGTGTTTAACTTTTCCATCTGGAGACTTCCAGGATTAGAATTCAAGGAAAAGTGGAGAAAGTGATCGCGGTAATTTTCTGCCTCTACAACTGCCTAGCCCTCCGCTAACTCTCCTCACAGCATCCACAAACAGAACATAGTCGCCTCTTCCTTAGCCTTATATCTCTCTCTCCGTCTCACTAAATAACTCAGTTCAGGATTAGATTAGTCTCTGCACAAACCTCCGAAGCCCACTTTCTCCACAAGAAAAGGGAAAGTGAGTGTGCAGGGCCGGTTTGTGTCCTAGTGAATGGAAACGGCGTTGGTCCGACCAGCTCACTCCGGACGACACTCATCAATCATGTCATTTTTCCGTTTGTGTACTTGGAGCAGCATTGGGAGATACACGGGCAGTTGCCGGGCAGACGGCAACCAGACGTTACTTTGTAGGATTAAGTAAACAGAGGAGGATGGGATCCGAACAGGCGGGCAATGTGAGGCAGGCAGTTCCCGACTCCTCGCCCGACAACTCTCTCCACTTGTATGCATAACCTAAGTTGGCTAATGTATGCACGTACATTCTCCCAGTGCTTAACCGTTTCCTTATGTAAGTTCCCTTTGGCTCGCCATCAGAGATGCCTGGCAGCCCTATAAATTCCGCCGATGGCTACATCAGATCCTTTTCCCCGCTCTCCACCCGCACCACCAACCATCGCAATGAACAATCTCTGTGTTCCTATTTAACTGCCGAGAAAATCATATTGGCAATAGCTCGGAATAGAGAGAGGGTGGAAAATGGAGCATTGTTTGGTTACGGCTCATAGATTAGGTTAAATGATTCCAAGTAGGAGCAATATTTTATTGGTTATGGTCAGGAGCCACAAGATGGCTATTCTTCTAATACGTGAGCCTACTCACAACCTGGCAAAGAAATTTATGGCCGAGACTTGCCTCTCTGTTGACACTTGTCGTTTGTACTTGGCTTTCTTACAGCATCTTTTCATTTCCTCTCATCTCTTCTCTCCCGCACTCTCCGCTGGCTCCTCATTCCTCTTCTTAAAAAACAGGCACCCACAGACACACTTCCCGTCCTTCTCTCTGTCAGCTTCACTTCAACATCCTCTCCGCTAAGCTTCCTCCTCCACTTTAATATTAGCTTTAAGGCCTGTGTGCACTAACTCCCGACGTCTAGTCGACCCGCCTGCACTCCCGCCTCCCCTAATGCTCTTCCCTTTCAAAATTTAATGCACAAACAAAGTGTCTTCCTCTTCCTTTTATCCATTTTCATTTACACATTATTCCAATGTTCTCCTTCAGAGCACAGCCTCCTTCTCATCTACAGACTCAGTTACATTACAAATTATTGTCCTCCCCTTTCTACTCTTTACATTACGGTCTCCCAAAGAACATGCTGCTAGTCAAGTGCCGTAAGAATAAAATCCTCCACAGATTATACGTTCATCTTCCTGTCCACATGCTCTGCATTTTACCAATCCACTTTTAGTGCAGGCTGATATTTGATCAGAAAATTCAAAACGGGCCAGAAATCCATGAAATTTAAATAAAAGTCATTTTAAAACAAAGTCCTTTATTTTGTGCTTTGCCCATAAGATATACTTCATTAATTATCGGGGAATTTTTAGATGACAGATTTGGCCAGCCTGGTGCTTTTACCTTTCCTTATCGCTTTACCTGTTGGTAAATGGTAAGCACCAGAAAGAGCAGAACACAAATCTTTTTCAAATTAGGTCCTGATTNTCTTTTTCAAATTAGGTCCTGATTTAGCCTTTCTGCTTGCACATGACAGTTAACTGCTTTTTGTACAAAAACCCTCAAATGTTTCTGCTGTCCTTCTGAGTATTCAGTAATTGGGAAGTAGTACCATTAAAACTAACAATCTTATAACAGGTAATACATATATAATTTTGTAGTTTGGTGTAATATAAGAAAGTTAGTACAATGGTTAACTTTTGTAACATAGTACACAATTTAGTTGGCTGTAATGGCGGTGTAGAAATAAGTCCGTATTTTAACATATTGCTCTTTGCCGTGAGTCATGAGGAAATTAAATCAAAGTCCTGTGATGTTGGTTTTTTAATACTCAAGTTCGCTGAATATCGGTCATTAGTCAGCGTGATATTTTTTAAATCTAGATTGATGACGGCAGCAAATTGTTTTTAATTTGGCTGGATCGGAAAAAATCGTGGGATTTATTACTGGTAGAAAGGATAGAAAAACATGTCATCATGTTCCTCTTGATCTTATGCACTAAATAAATACTCAGTCTCTTCGAGCCTCGTCTCTTTCAATTTGTACTCTCTGCCATTGTACTGTCAGTTGCTATCTCTATCGAGCACAGAAACAAAGACTAATGGAGAGCCTGACTGCAGTGAGGAATTTTAAGCTCACAAATCCTTTCTTTCGACTCCACTCTAAAAGCACAAGTCGACACAAGCAGTTACAAAAGTAATGTAATTTAGGACATGAACGTTAATTGTGGGTAATTCTCATTCTTTCCTAAATTCTTCGAATGTGTTAAATTGCCAGTTTACTGCGAGAATACCTTTAAGAAGACAGCGGATCACTTAATTATCGCTATGCTGCAATCATGCATTGCTTAATAAATATTAAATAGGTACTTACTCCTGTCCAATATAAAAATTTAAAAATGGGAATTAGGCCAAATGGCTAATAAAAATTGGCCCACGCAAGAACGACTCAACGTTGGGTACTACTCAAAATTGTATAATTATAATAATATAGTATGATTGATTGCACTATCGTGTATGAATTATTTTCATTATTGTTCATTTTATTCGGTGATAAATTAACACTGTATTGTTAATACAGTGGTTTACGTAATATAAATATCTTATTGCTTTTAGCTAGATTGAAATGAAAGATGCAACCTTTAGTTAAGTAAATATACAACAAAA
>JABASI010002624.1:1361-19030 GCA_019776505.1 Tomocerus nigrus
ATATTTCCGAAATAGTTTCATTAATGCCAGGTCTGTTCGTTCATCCTGCATTTTAATTCAGTAGTGGATGCGGAAGTATCATTGAAATAGAATTTGGACTGCAGGACTTTAAGGAATGAAAAAGGTTGAGGAAAAATGGCGAGCGAGATCGAATTTGGAGAGGAATGCTTATAGGGAGGCTTTGTGTGCATAACCTCGACTCAAATTGAATTGAATTGGATTTGTCGAGGTTCAAGTGGATTATTGAAAGTAAGTTATACACGGCTTATGCTTACTCTTGCTACACACGGAGCCTAAAACGGCTCCGACTCCGAAGCCTCCACGTATAAAACTAATGCAGGATTAAATGCAAAACACTCATGGGAAACTATGCGTGCATTTCAGTAAGTAGTGCATTATTACAGGACTCCACTCTATGTACATTACACATATCCACACACTTCAACTCACTCAATCTTCCTCCAGCCTAGCCTCCTATTCCTATCCAATTTTACTAATATAAAAACTTGCTTTTTAATCCGATGCCTCTACTACTCTCTAACTCTTTGCACTATACATTTACACACTACGACTTATGATATCTATTCCCTTTTCTCTGTCCTATACAAAATATGCCCTTCCCAGCTATTTTACCGCATATCTATGAAGGACAGGCAAGACATACACCAACAACTTCGAGATTAATAAGGCTACAGAGCCAAGGGATAGCATGTTCATCTGCATGGAGGTGAAACGTTGAAAGAAAATCATAATTCCAACTTCAATCTCATTCTCAAATGATGATGAAGATTTTCTCTTATGGCCTTGTCTCCCTCTAAATTATTAAGTATTAATAACAAAACTTATGTTTTGGTTGTAATTGATTTAGTGATCGTAGGCAGAGTAAAGTATTGTAATTGCTTTATTGTCATACTCTAAACAGTTACAATCTTACAATTTTTCATGAACTGATTTTCATTAGAGAACCACCCACCCCGTAATAATAGTAAGAGCCCAGTAGCTTGTTGACATTATGTCAATAATTTATGCGACAACATTGAGATAAGTAGTAGTAGTATATGCTCTATCAAAATGCTGATTTAATGACCTACCTGAATTATTTCATTCTTGGTGCTATTAAATTAAATTAATTCAAATGAAGGAAAGATATGACTGTGCTGGAGTAATTTTAATGTACTAATATAATTTTAGATACGATGTAATTACATGCGTGACAATATTTATATTATTATTATTACTAATGGCAGTTTAAAAACGTTGGTGAAAGGGCGGCGTAGTCTGAACGTAGGATGACGTGCTGTTTGAAAAATGATTTAATGGGATTGGCGGGGAGAGGAATTAAAAAAGAGTTGAAAAGTTGATGAATTCCGTGGGGTATTGGCTAAAGTTTGTAGATTGCCTAACTTGGTTGGTTTGGAGAGTTTGGACTACATGGCCTCTGGCCAACTTCCTCCGTTTGTTTCTCATTTGAATGGGAAGGAAGGAGAGGGAGGTTTCTAATGATGATGATGATGATGATGATGATGTGCTTTGGGTTAGTACATATTTGCTTTGCTATTGTGAAAGGAATGATTCAAATGTTGTGTGTTCTATTGAATTCATTGGTTTAGTTTGGTTTGGATTGGCAGGGCGATTTGTTCGGCGGACTGAACGATGGTCTTCTGAGTCGAGCCGAGGCTCTAGTCGACATTAGTAAACACCCGGGAGCTTCGCCACCTGTATCAGGCCTCCCTCAACTCAAACATGACATGATGTACCATCCCGGCATGGGACCTCCCCACCCCGGTCACAACCCCAGGCCACATCAGGTCAGCTCATCGCCTACACATCTTTACTTAGTACAAGTGCCACTATCTCCTCGACGAACCCCCCAACACTTGCACTCACCTTATGCCGCCACTTCAAATTACACTTTACCATATTTTATAATCAGTCACAGTTTATGCAACACAGAAAAAAATTCATTGCCCGTTATCGTAGACATGAACCAAATCCTCCCGTCTAATTTCAATATTGAAACAAAATGGGATTTAACGATGTAAATGATTACATGCAGATGAAATTGATATTGATACGTTTATTATTGTCGAAGGTAATGATAGGATTTAAATTGGAAAAACTCGTTGGAACTTTTCAAGTAATTTAAATGTTCCATTTGGGCGCATTACTTAACTAATTTATTTAGCTAACAATTGGTTAACCTATTAGGTACCTATGTACTATGTACATAATACAATAGTAGGTACACAACGCACATTATAAAATCAGATACATTATATCACATAAAAGTATACCCGCGGTTTGTATCTGTACTTAGCAGTAAAAAGGAGACGGAGAAATGCGACCTAACCAACTCTCATTCACATGTATAATAAATGTTTGCATGCATCATTCGAGCAAAAAGTGCGAGAATATCTTAAAGTTTCTAGCGTTAGTTAGTAAGCGTCTAGTAAATACACACCACAGCAAAGAATAACTTTTCGTGAATGAATATCGTCAATTAAAGTTTAATAGGCAAGTATCAACTGAAGGACGAAAATAAAAAGCGATCTATTTACTGATACGAATTATAACGGTTAAGTAGCAGGTGGAACACAACAATATTATGAAATACCTAGTCCATAACCAAAGAAATGCAAATAAGTTCTCAATGTCGATTGAATACAAACATATGGTCATCGTCCAAAAGCTAATTAAAACTAGTACTGCCAAACAGGGAACTAAAAACAACCTTTTTTGCCTTTTTTGTGAAACAGCAAAGCAATGAAAACTAAAACAGGTTACCTTTTGCCTTTTTTACAGTACAATAGTATGCAAGGGAAAAATAAATCAAATTTGCCATCTTAAAGTTTATGCTTTCAACGTTAGTAATTATTATGTCGGAGATGAACATTCAATTTCATGATATCTACGTCTAATATACGCCTCTTGGCCTTTCACTTTTCTCTTTAGAAAGTTTTACCTGCAGATAAAAAGCAAATAGCAAAAAAGTTTACAAAAGACATTTCTTTTTAAAAACAGATTGTAATTTTACATTTTCCTAAAAAAAGTATTGCTTTTTTGTTCCCTGCTGCCGACAAATTGTAATGACGTCTCTTAAGACATCATTACAAATCGGGGCGGAGCTAGAGAGAGATATTATGTTGATTAGGGGATTAGTGTAATAGAGTTGTTTAGCGATAGTAATGGCTGAATTGAGAGAAGCTGGAAGTAAATGGAAGGATAACGTTTAGTTTGACATGCAGATGAGCCACCACGGGATGGACGGCCTGGACATGTTGGACCCGATATCGTCGACGACGATGATGACGAGTCTGGGTCCGATGACGGCGGAGTCGACGTCGGTGTCCCACGCTCACAGTCACGCCCAGCTTCACCCGTCGTCCGTCTACACGCACTCGGCCGCCATGAACTCGATGATGGCCGCCGCGGCGAGTCACCCTTCCCTGCCCCACCCGCACGGACACCCGCACTCTGGACATCCGCACCCCGCCGTCGGCATGCACGACACGGACACCGACCCCAGAGAGTTGGAGGCTTTCGCCGAGAGATTCAAGCAACGTCGCATCAAATTAGGAGTCACTCAGGCCGACGTCGGAAAAGCTCTCGCCAATCTCAAGTTGCCCGGAGTGGGCGCTCTCTCCCAAAGCACCATTTGTAGGTAAGCCCGCCTCGCCTCCCGCATCTCTCCTGCATCGGGCTCTCAGCTCACCCGCCCAGACTCACCACAACAATATCTCTCACTTTATCACGGCCATTTATCTTTCTACGAATGGGGAAGGCCAGTCGCTCGTGGCGCTTAAAAGAGTCTGGCCCGCTCGGACTTTATTCTGAGTCGATTCTCGAGTTGAAACTCTTTCTTCCTTTCACCTTCTCTTTATTCAAGTCGCATATGGAGAGGGGCGATGAGTGGAGGAGCATGCAAAAGTTGCCTGAATTCCACGATCCAGCATTTCCACTTCCTACACTCTCCTCCTCCCCTCCAGACAGTTGAAACACTTTCTCTACTTTCATTCTCCTCTCTCTCTCTCGCTCACAAAACTCTCTTCCTCTCTCCGGAGCAACTTTGACTTCATGCCGACTCAAAGCATGGCTACAAATATACAGAGAAAATGCGATGTAAAAAATATTTGGAAATTGCTGTGCAAACCAGCAACAATTCAAATGTGACTGGTCACCCCTTTTTGATTTTCAATTATAAGCGTCTAATATTTCCTGCCACAAAAAAGGCATTTCAGGCGAAAGAATGCATTTATAATTAATTGACATGAATGTAAGTACAAGGCTCGGGGACTCTTGAAACCATAGAGAAGTGGGAGAAGGTATAAGCCCGCCCGGGAGTCTAGAAATTAAAATTTCACTTTTTGGCGACAGAAACGAGGATTTTGTCGACATTTTGTATGCAGAGTGCACTGTTAATACACAGAACACAGGCTGACGGCAAAATTGCCGTTCCTGTCGCCAGTGAAAAAAAAAGAAATTTAAATCAAACTTCCGAACGGGCTTACCTTCTCCTACTTTTCAATGGTAATAACAAGAGTTGGCCAGTCTTGCTTGATTTAAGCATTTATTGCCAAAGACTACGTCATGGATTACACGAATTTGATTTTTTACAAGACATACTATTGATAAATTGAAAATGAGTCGGTGGGGCCGTTATAGAAGATTTGAAATCGGATAACGATGATCTGCGGAGTATTTAGTTGACGTGAGATGTGATTTTGTGTGCAGGTTCGAATCCCTGACTCTAAGCCACAACAATATGATAGCCCTGAAGCCAATCCTTCAAGCGTGGTTAGAAGAGGCGGAGGCTCAAGCGAGAAGCAAGCGACGGGACCCCGACGCTCCAAATGTTCTGCCGGCGGGAGAAAAGAAAAGAAAGCGCACCTCAATCGCCGCTCCGGAGAAGCGATCCCTGGAAGCGTACTTTGCAGTCCAGCCGCGACCTTCGGGCGAGAAGATTGCTGCAATCGCCGAAAAACTCGACCTAAAGAAAAACGTGGTGCGCGTCTGGTTTTGCAATCAACGACAAAAACAAAAGCGAATGAAGTTTGCTGCTCAACACTGACCACCTCTCTTTCTCGTCGAATGCTAGGGAGAAGAATCTTTTCAAAGTTATCTTATTACCTTTTACAAATAAGTGCATAACTTTAAATACTGGAACATTCTATGAGTATTTAAAATAGTCTAATGTACATACAGATAAACTACCGGGTAGCTAAATTAAATACAAGTTTACAACAGACGCAAGTGGCGCATGGTCCTCGAACACACACACAGGATTCAGGACTGTGCATGGCTACTTGCTCCAGAAAGGAAACAAACGAAGAAATAAATAGCAATCAAAAGAATTGCTATGCCTCTAATATTGTCAAAGTACATACATAAATAGCAATAAGACGACGATGTCTTTAATGGACGACTAATTAGTATCATAGATGCATTAGGGACTGTAGGTGACTAAAAGTTCAATAGACTAGGACACATACACAGCCAAATCAAACCAGCTACATAATAATATATAAATACTTACAACATGCGTACTAAACTTAGTGAGGATACAGAATAATAAATTTAATGAGGATTGGGGATGCATGTACATGGCCAGTGTTATTTATTACGCTAAATCAATAAATTAGAGTTACGTAGGAGGAAGCCTGGGATGACTGCATGGAGAGCAGAAGTCCCACCATCAGCCGAGCATATCCAATTCAGGTAAGAAGATGACAGCCGCAAAAGGTTACAGACTTATCTGTCAGCATTTATTAGAAACTAAGCAAATCATCTAAATTCCACTGACTTTTTTACACAATAGCAACAGCAGCAAGCACAATGTCAGGACAACTTTCAGTTTATTCTTCTTTCAAATTAGGAATAATATCCACCCATTGTAACTCATTTCAATTTATTAATTGGCAATCAGCTAATTTTAGATTCAAATAGGATTGCTTCAACCTAACCTGACAACAGAAAGGCTACAATGGCTAATTACAAATTCCTAATAGCGTTAACGCAAAAGGTCAAAACCAAACTAAATAGTTTTCCTTTATTAGGTCGTTTCACTGTTTAGCAATAATTATGTAAATTCTCTATGACCTCTATCAAAGTAGAACTTTTATTTAGTACATCCGAAATCCTCTTTTACGATACTGAATCCAAAACACGTTCTAATCTTACAGTGTACGACAAGGAACTTGCTCTATAGTAGAAGAGTGTTCACTAAAAAATAGTAATGGTGGCATTGGCATAAGTTAAAATTACTTTTTCAAATCTCTCAGTTTGATGACGGAAGAAATAGCCAAGGTGGGGACTAATCCTCGTATTTATTAAATTAGAGTAATATTAGAAATATTTAGATAATTATCGCGTGAGACACAGACAGGAGACAATGAATCAATCACTAACTGTTAAAATGTAGAGTACTGTATTCGTGTGTAAAAGGAACTGTTTTTTATGTAAAGTACATGTAGATATTTATATAATAGCATTATTATTATTATTCTGAACCCTGTGTCGATGGGATATAGACATAAGTTTACTATAGTGCACATAATATTATCAGTTGCAATTTGCAATGCATATCAAGCAGTTGTTGGTTAGAGAGAAGAAGCTATTACTACTATGGCGTCTTTACTTCAAGTAGGTACATACATACACAGTTGTGCATATGTCGAACTAGTCTGTTGTATTACAAAGGTACAGCAGTTGATTATTAGTGATTGACTGATTTAAAATATTGAACCATGCTCAATTTCAGCAGCCAAACACAGTTATGCTTCGAACGATCATTTATTATGCCATTACCTAATTAGCGACTATACAGGCAGTGTGCGTACATGTCTACTAATAAGTGTGTACCTTCAACTAGTAATTACTACAGTAATAATTATTTACAAATGACCATAAATTCCTCCTCTTCGTAAATCCTGCGCTCATCAACGTTCACATTTACGAAGAGCTGTGAATATTTCCTCCCTCGCTCATTGTCATTGTCATGGCAGACATAATATTTTATTCCATTTGTCATATTTTTTCTAGTGAGCCCAGCTTGCATTTGCTCATCTCATCCAAATATCCTGCATACAGTCAAATGTCTCTATAGTGTTAGCTATTATTACTTACCTGACCTTATCTCATGTGACTAGCAATTAGGACTTGTTAATGTTGACCTAGGTAAGCAAGTACTTAGCTATTTTAAGAATAAGAGATCAAATTTCTCAACATGCAGTTCTTTACTGTCAACTTCCAAAGTCGAAAAATGTGTCGAGCTTATGCAATTGTTGCATACCTACCGTTAGGTGTACCGTTGTCATTTCTTTCCCCTTTTACTCTTGCTCATCACTGTCCGAGAATTCCTTATCTGAAACAAGTTCGTCATTTCTCCATCATCATTGCTTACGAACGACATGCACACGTGGTTGTTGTATTGTTAGCGAGAACCAAATCATTGACAATTTATCCCGATTCATTCAAATTTTAAATTGATCTTGTATCAGACCAGACCACATAACTAAATCATAGCTCACGGCAAAGGTACCAGATTTTTATAGACAACATTCTTGGAGTTATATAAAAAAAAGTTACGATCAAACAAAGAAAACAATTGAAAACATTGAAACTATTTATTTCAAAAAATTCTTTCCTTTTACAAGGAATTTATTATCAATACTAAACTACTGAAATCATCCCTCACCATTACTGGTAGGTACATATTATACGTAAATTATTCTCAATTAAATAAGTGCAGTTGTTAAGCAGGACAATGGCATACCTACAGTACTATAGCTATTTATTATACGTAGGGTATACATGCAATAATATATAATTATCATAATATTATACTTACAATTAGTAGAGGGTGGCAGGAGAGAATTGTCGTAGCAATGAATTTACAATACCAAACACGCTACTTATTTAGTCTTCTAACGAACAATTACATGATATAGTTATTATGCAATGACACTAATGTTAAGTTACCATTTCTTTAAATATCCTAATTAATGTAAAAGATTGTCAAGGATACAATCCTTGTTCAAATGGAAGAGTCAAATTATACTATAAATATAAAAATTATTGAAAAAGGCCGAAATTACACACACAAAAGTAGGTACCACACCACCACAGTAGATACATAGTGCTATGCTACAGTCAATCCCTACATTTAAAGCAATTTTTATAGCCAAGTCATACATATTATAGTGTTGTGTGTGTGTATGCAGAAGAATCTCTGCTGGTAGTGGAAATACATGGAAATCATGAGCCATTTATTAAAAGGGAATTGAGTAAACTGTTTAATATTTGTAATCCGAAATACAGTCCTCCTGTCCATTTAAATTAGAATTGAAAGTGAATCTCTCAACTGCATTGCATAGGTACCTACCTACTTAAGTTGTATAATTAGAAGCCACCTATCAATTAATGCGATACAATTGCAATAACAGTGGAATAGACTATAGGTACCTCATAATACTTTTTTGACGTGTATGTCCTTCAGTTTAGTTAGCTAATCTGCTGAACATCCCGTCAGATATTTTAGAATAGAGGAGACCATGGCTTGTGTAGACACTGTACATTTCATGCCTTTTTTTAATATAGTTAGCCCCTGTAACATAAAGACGTCTGACATAATACGTAGCAGCTGTGTATTCAGTTCATTTTATAACGTCCAAAATGCTAATTCGTTATCATTGAATTCCCAGAATACGATAGTCAGAATTTCTATGTTATTCAGAAAATAACCACATGGGTTGTACGTTAAGAAACAAAGAAAATCTCATGCAGATTTTAGCATTAGTCTGATCAGGAAGTAGGTAAGTGATTTTTGCTAGAAACGTACATACAATCCTACACCTTGTTGGTCTTGAAACCTCTACTACTCTACAGGGTCATCATTACTTTACGTGTACAGTAATCAGTAAATATTTAAGGAGGGAATAAAAATAAGACCACTATAATTATTGTAGACACTATAGAAGATACCTGCAGATAAAATTTTCCAGTAATTACTATTACCTTCTACCTGGTCATAAATATTTATTTTCTTGGTGGAATTAATTAACTTGTAATTAGTATCATGATGCTCTAGTGCCCGCATTAAAAATAACCAGCTTTAAAGAGACACTTATAACTGAGTTAAATATTTCTGTGCTGTTTTAAAAATAAAATAATTGCCGATTAGTGTGTACATACAGCAGTTAGTAGACTAGGTTTAGGTTGCCATGTTTTTGTATTCGTTAATGTTCTAAATTAGTTCACTCCTAAAGTTAGTCCAGAAAAGTAGTGTAGAAATCTAGGAATGAGTTGTAGACATGTATTGAGTACTGACCAATGCTTTATTATTACATTTACGAAAGGAAAATAAAAACTGAAAACTTATTGCATAGGAATTTGAATGTCAGATTCAGATCATAAGCGTATTGTAGCAGAATTGTAGGAATTTGATAGTAAACTGAAAGGTTTCTGTTTTTGCAACGAGGTTTGATGCTTCAACTGTTATGTCCGCTCCAACATTTTCTATAGAATTTCAGTTCAGGCTGTAATGTATGCTTTGGAAAGATTTTTATTAGATGGAGCATTTTTAGTAGATCCAAGATAATATCAATTGATACAAGATAAAAACTGTAGTGTATATTAAAGTAGACTAAATGGAACATGTGGGCGATTAAAATATTAATTACTACAATTATAGTATAATATTATTAGGTAAACATGAGATATCGTACGTTTAATAATACCATTCTTTAAATGTATAATCTTAAATACATTCACATATTGGCATTCTGTAAGCCTAACTAACGTTTTCCGAAGAGCGAAAATCCATTTTCCTCGATGGAAACAAAACTAACCTGTTACCCAAGCAAGAGTCAGAGAGAGTCAAAGAATCTCTTTTTACAGAGTAAGCAGTCCTTAAGATCTTCAAATGTTTAGGTAGCTAATGATTTACACAGAAATAATACGTTACATACTATTCATAAGGTAGGTAGGTAAACTATAATACTTGTGCGTTAAAATAGAGAATAGCAAGAGTATAATAAAATAATTTAGGAAACATCTTTAGCTTTCTTATTCTTTAGGGATGTAACATAATTAGAAATTAATTTGGAGTATGTCAAGTACCTACAGTATACTAAAGTAGTTGAAGCATCAGGTTTACATGGAATCAATTTTTATTTAGAGATACAAAATAAGTAAATAGTTAGGTAGGTAGGTACCTATAGTATAATAATATATAATAATGTGTCGAATGTTTCAGATTTTTAAGCGATCGAAAATGTTGCCTGCTGTTGAATGGGGCCTGTGTGGGAATGGCAAGCATCAGTACGATGCGTGAAATTCCATTATGTATTAGAAAGCAATAATGAGACATTGTGTGCAGTGCTGACACTGACAAATGCATACAAATTGTGAAAAATATTTATACATATCACGTCGGTCGGGCTTATTCACTGCGTTAATTATCTTTAAATAAATAGCAGCCCCCAAAACAATAATTAAATATAATCATTTTCTACGAGTAATTATTATACAGTTAAATAAGTACATTATAGCTACTTAGATCTTTGGCAACGCAACTCACACGTGTACGAAGCTTTTATTAGCCAACTCAATAGTGATTAATTCATTTTGCGTTATGAATTCTAAACTCGGCTTGGGTTCCATTTCCATAAGAGTTTCGAATCCATTACGGAAAATATTAATTATACGAGCACGCAGGCTGTGCTGCAATAAATGGCTCTTTTTTTTGGCACAGCCGGGTGTCAAGTATAATTTGTACATATTCATGGAAATTCATTTGTGCTTTGCAATCTCCAAGTGTTTAGAAATTATCCTCAATGCACCAGTCTCGGCTTTGAAACTATTTGAAAGGTAGCTCTAGGTATGTCTCCTGAATTTTATTTACAATAAAATACAATTCCATCGTTTTTTATATATTTTGCTATTATATTCACTACTTTTAATTTTTCTTATCACCTCCAAAGTACTTTTAGGCTAGGCCCATATTAAATATTCAGGTATCTAATCTGGCCCTAGTGCTGTTGCACCGGCTAAATTGCATGTCGAGTGCTATATTATATGTACTCGTATATTGTACACGATTACTGTACATCTCTAGCTTTTTAATCAGTAAATATTGTACTAAACTATTGTATAGTATATATTGAATTTTTTATTATTATTTTATTATAAATAAGTAGTTGCAGTTTCTAATATCCCTGCATATTATTGCAATATTACGAGCTAGTTGAAGTAGCAAGGATGTGTCTTAGTGATTAAAAATTTTACATGAGAAATTAAGTTTGCCTACTGTATTTACCGTATTAGTTCGTGAGATGAGTTATTTGTTTCATCCATGTCATTCCTGCTATTATACATAGTTCACACCAGAGCCAGAGAGTCAATCAGTCAATACAACCATAGTGAAATATTTTTTATGGTTCGTAATTACATGGAAAAACAATGATTTCTATAGGTAAATGGTACGGTACATTAAAGACGAGCGAATTAATTCGGTAAACCCTGTATGGAAAAATCGTAGGGCTCCAAAATGTTAGATGAGTTTAAAATTATATTTACTTTCAATAACAATGGTTAATTACTGCTTACTACTTACCTGTTTGCATACCAGACCAAAAAATTAAATAGGAATTTTACAACTTTCAAGGTGGCAACATATTGAATAGATATTATGGGCTATATTTGTCTGAATTTTCCAGAATCTACAAATTACACTCAATGTGCGAATTTGACACATAAGTTAATGAAAAAAATGTAAATGGGCAGATTTAACAGTCAATTTTGAAATCCAACTAAAACATTCTTGTAAATATAAATAATACTGTCAATGTGCAATTAATTTTAGATGATTTACAAATATTATATACGTAAACAATTCAATAAATTGTAAGGAAATCACAATATATCAGGTTAGCGTAAGAATGCCTATCAGTGTAAATGTATGTAAGTTAAGTGAAATAAAATATTTCCTAGAATTGATTAATGCGTAAAAATGATGTATGCAAATGTGCAGTGGTGGACCCTTTGTAGAATCCAGTTCAAAATAAAACGAAGTCAAACGGAATAAATAAATATAAATATTACGTACAAGTTACTACGTCTTTGTCATTCTGTTTCATTTCCACAATTTTTCATCTTTGCAAGCACATTAAAAATTTGGCATGATGCAATAAAAATTGGCACACATTCTTTAAATTACATTTGCATTTAATGAAACTCATTCAATCATGATATGGGAAGTTCGTAGATTACCGATTGCAACAAATAGTAATAGAATAGTATATTATGTATTACTTGCAAGTTTGTGGTTTGTGAAGTGCGGCGCTACGTAAGTACGTGAAGAGTTAAATAAAGGAGAATGCCACGTGTAATCCACGTATATTTAGTATGTCTTTTTCTATTCCTATAACGCAAGCAAGTATAATTATATAAATATTGTTAAAATATTGAATACTCTCGTAAGCATCTCCAAAATCAAATGATTTTCTGTTAGTCAAAAAATATTTTATCAATTTATGTGGCATTTTCCCTGGCTTAGAACTGGGCTTGATTAGGAACGTCAAATGGTTAACAGGCATTGCAGGGTATATTACATAATTTCTTTCTTATCTGGCAAAAAGTGGAACAACCCCCGGCGGGACTCGAACCCGCAATCGCTGCATTAGGAGTGCAGCGCCTTATCCATTGGGCCACGGGGGCATCGATGCAAAGCTGTTTTTACTATCCCGTCTATGTTGCCTAACCAGAAAAAGATTTCGCCAAAAATTTACACCTTTTCTCTAATATTCCTTTCCAAAAATGGAAAAAGTCATAAATTTATTTCTGTACTGAACGTGATAAAACTCTACGTTTGCATCGACAAAATTGTTTTGGAATAATTTTTTTACGAGAGGCCGAAAACAATATTTCTTCTTAGCTTAACTTTCGTTTCACTTCTACTATATGAATCATACAATTCTTAGTGTACGCGTAGTGCAAAAACGTGTAGTCTGTGGCTGTGTAGTGTAGCTCTTGCATTTCTTGTTCAAGTTTTCCAACGGATCGCTCTGTGATGTAGTTCCATTCCACGTCCAAACGCTCACTCGACTCGTCGACTCTGCGTAGAAGCGGATCTACAAGGTCAAAACCTGTACCTATATGAAACACAATACCATCTAAACTATAACTGCACTCTCACCGAACGAAACGTATCCTATAGAATGCCTATACCATAGTATATCAACCAACTGATGAACTGATCGACACATGCGACGTGCTGCTTGGTTAAAATGATGCATACGACTCATGAACCCATGCATAAGCATGACAGTAGCTGCTGTAGTACTGTACTTTAATTTTCGTTGAGATTTTTAGTCTATCATGTGCAGGCGAATAGAAATTAATGATTTTGTATTCATTTTCATGAAATCATTTTAGCTCGCCCACTGCTTAGCGTATAGAATAACACATTTTGTCCGTCCGTTTGTTCGTATACACCATAAATCTCGAACGCATTGACGGAGGTAGAAAAAACTATCAAAAAATTATAGGCATAATAATAAAACCAAATATTAAAGATTGCAAACTGCTTCTACCCTCTGACACATACTCTGGTAGCATAAAATACTGCTTCTACAATGCATTCAATAATTTTGTGGTAAGAAACATTACATACTGCTTTTACTCTGCATTCTATTAAAAAGAATTAAGAAAAATTGTATATTGCTCTACTACATATGTATTCAATAATTGGTTAGTAAGAAGAATTGCATGCAATGCATTACATTATTGGGTAGTAAAAAACATTGAAAGCTGCTTCTACTTTTACATAAAAATAATAAATTCATGATTTTACTGTTGCCAATAAAAATGTGTACAGGGTAACCTTAAAGGACAAGCTTTATTGTTACTGCTTTGCTGTTAGTTTTTTATTCCTGAATGGATCTATGTTGATGAATGATTAATTGTTGAGAATGAGTCCAAATGACAACTTTTCTGCATCTTTTTCTTAAGATGACGATTGCAAATTGCTCGAGTTAATAACTTTTGGCGGCAGAATTCTACTTACTTGACCTTGTCATTTATTAGCAGTTCGGAAGGACTGTATAGTTTGTAATCTGCGTTTCTAATTTCCAGATGTGTCCATGTGTTTTAGGACATGAAAGTTTGTTTGCGTGAATTTGGAGGATGCTGTGAATTGGTAGGTGGATAGTCTAGATTCTCTAGATACGGAAAAATAATAGTTAGATAGCTACTATTTAGTTGTGTAAGTATAGGAAGGGAGGGAGAGGGGGAGGAGGTTCAGAGAGGGGCGTAAGTAAGTAAGAGGAGAGTGAGTGGAGTTAGTTAAAGAATTAGTTAGCGTTGCGTTAGCCTTTCACTAATTTTCTTTCTAAAATAGAGAAGTTAAGAGTGAAAGTAAGGAATTGAGGAGATTCTATGAATTTGGGATGAGAGAGATGAAGAAGAAAGTTTTGTATTCATGAGGGTGTCATTTGATGTAAAAATGGAGAGAGGAGATGGAATGGATTAACAAGCACTGCTGACTGGGAAATTAAGCCTTGTAATCAGCCAGTGCCTAGCGTATTTAAAAATGCTTTAATACCCCATTAATGCATGAGGGATTAAAAACTCCGGAGGAAGGAAATGTACAACAAAGTAACTTCGGTTCTTCAAAAGCACACACAACTACATCGCTCTCTCTCTCTCTCTCTCTCTCTCGACTTCATTAGAGCACTATCTTCTCGTCTGACTCTCATCTAAAACACAACTAGTTACTTTTGTTTTAAAGAACACTCGGAGAACACTCATTGTCAGATGCTTTCCCTACTACTTAGCCCTGCACTAAATACGCTTCCTGTACTTCTCTCTCTCTCTCCGATGACTATCTCACTAGACACCTACCTAAATACGTTCATTAATACACACCACCACTCGGCACTCGACCTATCTGCACTGCACAGGCTACAACAACCACATATTATCAGCTTTCCATATGTACACAACAGCCTTGCTATATTTTTAGCAGCTTTCTACTTTCTACTGTGTTACTTCATACACGTTATAATTCTAACACTCATTAATGCTCACAATTTGTCTGTAGAGCAAGTAGACTTACTTCCTTCGTTTCTATAATATCAAGCACCAACCAGTTTTTTTGTCTATAAGATTCTATAAATATATCCATGCTCCCTACATGCACAATACAACTACAAGTCAAAAAAAGCATAGTGAAAACAATTTGAACGTACTCTTCTGTACGTATGTAGCCAGTACATGGTGAATTTTTGCTAAGTAACATCCTCCTCATCCAATCTTCCTCCTTTCTCTCTCTCTCTCTCGCAGTCTTTAACTGAACCTGGGAATTTTATCCTTCAACTTGACTTGACTGAACAGAACAAAGTATTCCCATATTTTTCCTCCAAATTCACTTCATCTTGCATCGCCCAGTTCTTTCTCCTAATGCAGTGCCATGCAAAGACTCCATAGCTAGTATTGTACGTACATGTTGAAGCTAATTATCAAATGACTTCATCAAGTCTCGTCTAAGCTCTTCTTTTTCATCATTCAACCTCCTTTTATCTTTAGTGCTACATTCAACGAGGGGGACCATTTTTCCTTCTCTAAAAGCTGCCAACTTTCTTTCAATTCAAAAGCACAATTTTAATTTCCCATTACAGATTGTTACGGTGTGGGTGTAGTATTATTGTATACACAATGAAAATGCTAAACTCGAAAGGGCAATGATACTTACACAGCAAATGCAGTATCTGTAGATATTATGTTGATTTTGCATCTTCCCAACTTAATATTTTTACAACAAATTTGGAAGGAATTCACTATCTAATTGACATTGAGTGACTAGAACTGAAATGATAAGTTAATTTTATGTCACTTTCATAAAAACGCAGAAAAAATATTTTTGTCCGTAGTATCAGGATTTAGAGTGCCAACAAAAAGGAGTACAAGAATTTTGCTATTGGTATTATTTTTGTCTATTAATAAGAATGCCAATTTATGCGTATATTGTAATCATTCGTTTTTACGAACTACTAGAGAACACAGGGAACATAATATACTATAGCCAACAGGTTTTACTGTAAATTACTATGTAATAATAAATAAAATAGCCATTGCAGGTTCGTACAAAATACAATGTCGCAAACATGCACGCCAATGTTCTAGACTCTCCGATTAATAATGTAAAACTCCCCTTTGTTTCATTTGAAAACATAAAGAACGGTATCTGGCTATTAACAACTAAGTTCCGCGGAAATTGCCTGGGCTGTGCATTTTCCCAAAAATTGGCTAATTGCGATACCTTAGTTACATCATTAATTATCAACAAAATCAACAAATTACTCTCACTTATTCACACCTATAAAACCACAACTACAAAACCTATAATCTGTCCCAAGGCGTTTCTACGGGGATTCTGAGGTGAAATACATACAGGTGCTGAAAAACGAAACTAACGGTTTTGTGAGGGGAATCTCGAAATAGGGAACGTAAACTTTTCACTACAATACAGCGTATGCAGGTACATGTAGTCATACGGTACAGTGCAAGGTTGCTCCTTTACTACTTTCTGGAAAGAGTTATTTAAGTCCTCACACTATTTTGATAAAATCCGAAGTTTTACCACATGTAGAAATAGTAAGCCTTCAAAAAGTCCATGGAAACACATCCAGTAAACTGAACATGTATGCATATACGTATCAAAGGGTTTCTAGGTCGACGAATTTGTAGAACACAGGTGACGAAACACAAGTGCATGTTTGGTCACGAAGAAGCCCCTAGACACGCCAAGTCCCTACTTTTCAAATAACTTGTTACTGTTTCCTCCTATAAAGCAAAGGACCAGCGCTGGACTGAACGCTACTCCTTTCGTTTAGAATCAAACCCTTGTTTTTGTCACCTGCGTTGTACAAAATCATCGTCCTAGAAACATCTTGATAAGTAAATAATTTATTATGCATTATTTATATAGGTATTAGTCAATGTGTTTCCATGGATTATTTGGGGGCTCATTATAGTACATGTGGCGAAACTTCAGATTTTAGCCAAAATAGTCTGGGGGACGTAAACAAATCTTTCCAGTAATATTATGGACACTAGCGAAGGAACAAACCTTTCCAGGTACATGCAGTACATAATGTGGAAAGAGTTTATTTACGTCCCCCAGACTATTTCGAGGTTCCCCTTACAAAAACCTAAAGTTTCGCCACATGTACTACAGAGCCGCTACAAAATCCATGGAAACACATTGGTATTAGTACTATATTATAATAAATATGTATATAAAGCAAATACATTACATAACATAGGAACCTAGGTATACATTATCATGTACCACTTAGCAAATAATGTATGAAATGCAAGCTTTTTCATTCCTATAAAGCACGTAAAGTTCTTCTTAAGTTGAATTTAGACGATTTTTAATTTTGAATCTCGTATAACTCAAAAAGTAAAAATATACCACACTCAAAATTTTTACCATAAACTGTTAGATAGTTAAACTGCATGTGAGAGAATTTTCATGAAAATCGTATGGTGCACTCTTAAATACTTTAAATTCAAGTCAAAGTAGTCCATAATGTATTTAAGTAGGGAAAATGACTTTCATTGAGACTACATTATCTCAAGAACCATCAATATACCACACTCAATATTTT
>JABASI010002625.1:0-19015 GCA_019776505.1 Tomocerus nigrus
AACTAACCACTATTACGTGTCTCCACAATAGGTAGCTCATTCTTTTTGCACATTCTACAGTAATAATAGTTTTTATGTTGATGATATCTAGCATGCTACATTTATCTCACCACACACCGAACTTTTTGCTGTGATTTGCAAGAAAAACGCATTAAGAAGACGTAATAAATGTTATTTCACCTTTCACTGAAAGAAATAGCGACATGAACATTAAAATACAAGAAGAAAATCAGAAAATAAATTGGAAAATAAAGCAATTTGGGTTTTACTTATTGGAATATACATAAATACTATTATAATTTACGTTAGTGTGAAAAATGTGGGTTAACAAATATGGTTTTTGGTCAGTTTGTCATTAGTTGAGGTAGCAATGATGATAATTGTTAGATTCGTGCAGGATTCTCTTCGTGACAATGTTTTGACGCAGAGGCGGATAATTACATAAATATGAAGCTCGTGTATGTACGTAAATGGATACTTCCTTTCCGTGGTGGTTTTACTTTTATATTTGGTAATAATATCTGAGTCAGTAGTGTGGGATCATTCTAATTTCATCTTTTTCGCACACACACAATTTTTCCACATATTTTATGTTATAAAATTACAAATACAAATTGCAATAGTGGCCATTATTCCTTGAAACTCATTATTTGTTAGACTGTGTGTGTAGTATTTAGCAATAGAATATAATGAAGAAACGTGTATAGTTAGGTAGATTGTTAATTTAATTAAAGCGGACACTATTAAGAATTTATTATTGAATTGTGGTATGAATGAAAAGTGTGTATGAATGGACTTCCTCCACAACAATAGTATACTGCAATGAAATAAGTTGGGATTTACACTGTTGACTGTGTATAGGATTATTGCGAATGACCATTGACCTGCTTTGGATGAATCCATTTCTAAGAGATTTTAACCACGAGCTCGCAAACTCGCAACAAAACAAAACAGAGTGTAAAACGCAGCCATTCAACTCTCATAGCCGCAACAATAAATTATAATGGAAATTCGAGCACCTAATATACATAAGTGAATTATTACTGTTGATGTGCTTTTACTTTACTATTATTTTGCATAAATTGATTAGCTGCCTCTAGTAGTAGGTAATACTGTGATGCGACTATATAGGTTAATAATGCTGCATTTTTGTACTAGACAGTCTCTCTAGAACTGTTAACCGTACATTAAAGATACATAATGTGCTAATGAGGATTGCATTTCCCTGTGTAAAAGATAATGGGAGCTATTGTTTTGAGTTTTTAATTTGAAAACTACCTTAACAAGGTGTGTACAAAGCAAAGAGACTCCTTGCATTACATATGCATTGAAATGTGAACGAAAAATATGCATAGGTCGTCACTTTCAGGAATTTCTAATATGATTGTAAGTGCTAGTCAATTACCAATATGTAAATATTCAATGTGAATTTCTTTTTTTACTTTACATTATGTGACATGACTTTTTCTAGAAGATTCCTTTGTATGATATAATGTTGAAAAACAGGTTCTTGCGGGTTTCTTCTAGCTTGAAGACTTTCATCGCATCAGTCCCTTTCACTCTCACTTATCTGCATCCCATAAGAACTACGTACAATTTGTAGATAATTGCCGTTATTATCGTGTAGCATAACAATGTGCGTATGTCTGCTACAACGCAAATTAATTAGCTAGACAAGAAGATTGAAATGGACACCGTTAGTCTATGTTACTGAAATCTTTGACATGTGAAATAGTTAAAAAGTGAAAATTTCTTCGTGTTGACATTCGAGAAGTAATTAATATTATTATGTTATGCCTGTAAAGAATTACATTAGATTAGGTAGATAATGTTTGTTTGTTTTGTAGTCGAAGGATTATAGCCTTTATTCAATAAAGCATAATAACCAAAAATATATAAGTTGTATACATAATTACATTATTTCAGGGTACACTTATTTGTAATACCATAAAGAAGATTCTGAACGTGTGTGTGTGTGGGAGAATTACATTTGTAATTTATTAGTCTTTTCATATTAGGAATTACTCAATTGGATTTGAGCCGGAGATTTGCAATGACCCTTTCAGCGTTATTTTGTATCGTTAGCTGATATTTGAATTTTTTACACATATTTTTAACATGCCGGCAATTTTTTGTTTGTTTACCGACATAAAATGGCAACCTGATATTACGGAGCATTTTACTTTTAGTATTGATTTGTATTAGTAAGTTAGTAAAACTCAGGAGATTTTGCGTCAATAAACTCTGACTACTTCATTGGTTTGTTTATGTATAAAAATTTGTATCATAATAATTATACTATATAAAATATATAGATATATAATATATTTTGCTGTGAACTATACAAAATAATCGGTACTTTTCATCATAGTGTTAAGATGACAAGAAATTTGGCTTGCTTGATTGACTGGGAGGGGAAACAATAAATTTAATGACTATTGTACAATATAAAATTAATGAACTACTGGTCTAAAGCCAATTATTTGCTCCATCCAGCATTTTGTACTGAAGCGTGAAGCCTTAAACCTCCCTTGATTCCAAATCGGATGCGGGGCAATTGTGGGATTGGGATGGCAAATCTCAAGTACTTAATCTTTGGTTTCCATCCCCAGCCTGATGATTGAACCTGAACAGCAGGTGCTCCTGTTCCAATAAAATATTCATTAATCTCATGTCAAAATTCTAACGAATTAATTAATATTCACGTATCAATAATTAAATTGAAGAGAAAAAAAGATAAATTACCCCATCCAAGGTCTCCACGTGCTTCAGCAACTGGATAAGCCTCTACTACTTCATAATCTCCAGGAGAAGGAAGGGCAAAGGTGAGGCAGGCCATCATCGCCACCAGTACACCAATAACAACCTACGCACAGAGAAATCACAAAAATCATTTTCAGAGAGAGAGAACAAAGAAAATCGTAAACAAAGCACTGTAAATTTCCATTTGAGTTGTAGTGCGCTTGTGCGGGGAGAGAAAATGAAAAACACTGAAAAAGAGGAAATCGTGTTAGCCCGCGAAAATTGAATTCTCTTTTCAGTACACCGTATAGAAAATCACAAAGGAATTTTTTTGTCGAGAAGATTGGGTGAGAATTTCATTTCTCTTCAGAAAATTGTTGTAATTTTGAGTCCAAATGAGAGTAGATGGTAGGTAACGAAATAAGTAACAACATTAAACGTAGGTATATAGATTTAATAATAAGCACAAGACACAAAAAAGGGGTTTGAGGTTGATTTTCTTTTCTTGGTTTGGTAAGTGTAGTAATAGAGCAAGTAAGTTGAGTAGTGTATATTTTTTTCTTACCATGGCTTTAACTGCCATTGTGATAAAAAGCTTGGTTTGCTAAAACGAGAAGAAATCCAAGAAAAAGATAGATGTGAGTATCTCAAAGTTAACAGTTAGAATGTAACGATAAGAGTTTCCTTGACGGTTTATATAGTGGAAGAATTTGTGACAGAATAGTTTGATTGGATCGATGCACTCTTGAGTGTATGTATATATACGAAACGTATAGGTACGTAAATGTACATAATTCACCATACGATCCTAAAGAGTAATATCTTGACTTGACTACACTACTACGAGAGGCATATACATACATAATGCAACTTTGTTCCTTAGAAGGTGTCCCCATTTTACCCCTGAGGAGGGTTATAAGCTATATCTTCCTCTCTAGTTCATCTGTGCTAAAGGTAAGTAGTGTTCCTCCTATGTATATACATTTATGCTTTAGCTGACCTGTTGTTGGGGATAGGCATTCGTTGAATAGAATAGTGTAGCTTATAATATATTAAATGCCCTTGGTTATCCATACACTACCTTATGCATGATAAATTATTATTCCGCTTTTAGATTACTCAATTGTGCAGTGGGGAATAATTGGTATACATAATAGTTGGGAAGTAAGTAAAATATAAGTAAATGGGCAAGTCTTGGCATGTCAACTCCAGAGCAGTCCTGACCAGTCCCAGAAGAGCCAACTCTAGCTCTTTAACGAAGCCATGCAACAATAGGAAGGAGCTGTTTGAAAAAGTGTGTCTGCACAGTGTCATGAGAGCTTCCGGTTCCCCAACAACTATAGACAAGATACGCTGCACGCCTCCGAAATCGAAAGTAGTGCTCTTTAGCTTATTGCCCTGGCCTGCCTGGCCTGCTCATAGCCAACAAAAGTGAGTTTTCATTTTATTTCATTACTTCCTTCGTTCATTATGCATTGTTGCATCATTCATGCTATGAATCTACGTACGTTTAAGACGTAACTAATGCTATTACTTACGATTTACACTTTGCAGGTGCGGCATCACCAAATCCATAACGCAAATCGTGTTTCTCCCACAAAATGAAACAATGAACCTCTGATCTAACAAAGATTTGACTTGTCTTAAAGAAAATATCTTTTTCTTTGCTCTGCTCTGTGTGAGACTATAATAATCGAACAGATAATAATAATGTGAGGATATACATTATGATATTGGCCAGACGATATCTGTATCCCTATGTTCAACATAGCGAAATACATGCAATGCAATATGCTATATAGATACTTATGCACAAAAGTAAAAACCTGTTTCGCTTCACTTGTTCTGTCATGCATTTACCTGCAGATTGTGCCTAAGTTCATAACTCTCTACTCCTCCATTTCATACAGCATTGTTACGACGAAAAATAATGCCCATTTCTTCTGAACTACATATTATAGCATTTCTTTCTATGTACCTACAAATATTTTTATCATTTTCCATCGAATATTATTCATAGAATCGCTCAGCTATAAAATTTTACTGGGAGAGAATCAACCTCTATTATCAGCAGCTTGGCTTTGATTTGATTTTTAACATATCCTGTCATAGCAAGCAGTGCCTAACTTAAGGTTATATCGGTAAGTCAATTTATTCTTCTGCAATCCTAACCTTCTCTCTCTCTCTCTCTCTTTTCTTGACACTTATGCATTTCGCGTGCGTACCATATTTATTTGACACTGTAAAAATATAGAAATGAGAAAACGAAACCTCAAGATCAAAATAACTTTATTCTTGACTTTGCTTCTTTTTACAGTATCATCGAGATCGGAAAGCGTGTTCCACGAACGCTAATGAGCTGTGAAGAAGGAAAGGAAGAGTTGTTGACAAGAGCAGACTCTATCTTTAATCTACATACATAAAAATGCAAATTGACATAGCCAAATAATAATTTTGCTCGAAGAAAGAAGATTTGCCCCCTTAAGGTAAATTTCCTGTACTCAATCAAATTATTTCAGACCATTGTTTTTTCTGTATAGATTGGCAATGGTCCTCAAGTAGGTAGGTACCTACTCCTTTTGTTCCTCTAATTACTAACAATCAATGCGGAATTGCTCTAATATTCTTTATATCAATTATCGTTCATTATTAATAACACATAGTTTACTTTACATGCAGGGAAATGATATGCAAAGGTATCCCTTAAGGATATGTACTTTATAAGTTAGTGTAATAGCTCTGTTTTCTTTTCCTCTCGTACTTTATGTTTATTATGTACACTTGTACACTTTGTACGCATGTTTTCATTAGTTAAACTGATATTTAGTGTATACACACTGTATGTGTTAAAGGGGCAATTAATGAAAAGTTATGGGCTCGGCTTGCACAGCAGTAGACTTTTACACAGTCAAGACGAAGCCAATTCAAAACTTGTATTTCCTATGCTTATATCTGTAGTCCCATAGCCTCTCTCAACCCCTCTCTGCATTAATTCTCTTCTACAGAGACTGTAGCCAAGTTATTATGAATAAAATGTTAAACACTAAATAGATTTACATTACTTTTTACTGTAATTTGATGGTTATTAGTCATTAAGTATCAACTAAGGGTAGGACGTCAGATTAGCTAAACAAGACAAGGCACATTATATTGCTTGACTAGAAAATTGGGACAGCTTTCATAAATTCATTAGCATATGGACAGATAGCAGTTGTGGTTAAGCTTTTATTTCTTCTCGTTGTTACACACAGGTAGATACTGAATGATTATTTTAATTTCCTCGCAGATCAGACAGAGACACACAGACACAACGTCAGACAGATTAGACAATCAACTCCAGACAAATAATTTACGAGTCAATACAACATTTTGACAATAATTGTCCATTTTTTTGTTTAAAATCTTGAGATTATTTACATTGGTCATTTGCTTATATAATGAGTTACACAAGTTAACTTATGTTTACCCCTCTTAAAAATGTAACGGTGTAATTCTCACTTTTCACTATCCAAAACAAAAGCATTGAAGCTTTTAGCTTTGACTTAAAAAACGGATTTAATAGTAATTTTAGTATATGGCTGTCCTGAATCCAATTGATAACAAAGGAATTTAATGTGCAATTGTAATGATCCTATAAGGATTGCTATGCATATTTATGCAAATACCACGGAAAAGAGCATTTAGTAAAATCTAAGAAATATGGATCAGATATTTTATCACATGTGTAATAAGATTACTACACGATGTTTGCTCTATTAGGTAACAAAAGATGATAAGATAAATTAGTAATGAGCTCTGGGCTTGTGTAGCTAACTAATTGTTAGACATAAGTTACAATCATATTTTAATTTCTCTAAAAATGAAGAACTTCCTAAAAATGTAGGTCTATAATAGATCTTGATATAGAATAAAATCATGTTTTCCTTATTCACTCTACTTACTTCAACACACAGACGTAGATAACTTAATTAATATTAAGGATCTAAGTTAACTAACTTATTGATAATTATTAATGTAACTGTTTTTGTGAGGTTCAGCCGCATTTGTGCTTTTGTACTGCAATTAGTAAAGTAAAGGAAACTTGATATTTTCCTTTTCTTGCACATAATAATAATATGATACCTAGATAAACATTTCATATTGCTTTACCATGTGTATCTTGAGTAGGCATCTAAGCATAATCATTAGACATATTGTTTTTAAGCTCCAAATGGATAGACAAAGATTTTTTCACCTATAAACAGCACAATGTAATCTGTGCTAGGTAATAATAGATTGTGGCTGCTAATAAAACGTGCGTATGAACCATAAGTGTGTAATGCTCCCCTGAAAACTTTTTTCTTGTGCACAGCCAGAAGGAAAACTTTTCATTTAAATTATATAGCTTCAAGCAAGCATTATATAGCTTGATAAAATGGCAGAATGTGTAACTTAATCTTTTAAATTAACATTCGAACACAAAGATAATAGATACATTTTTAAAATTATAGTCAACAATAATATAACCTGTACTGCTGTAGTGTACTTTGATTCATATATTATGTATAGGCATTATAATTTATGGCTGTCTGATATGATTACATCTTGAGAACAAGCACTCAGGGCTAACTAAATGTAGCAATTAATCCAAGTTGCATTACTTAAATCAGAAAATAAAAATAATTGCAGATACAAATTTTTGCCAAATACAGACATTATTCGCGACTAAATGAGAACAAGATGTTAAAAATTGTAAAATCAAGTAATCCCGGCCAGCCTGGGAGGAAGGATCCAAAACTGTAAACTGGCAATTCCTTTGTGCCAAACAATTTTCCAGTAGTGAAACAAAAATTGCCGTTTACGGATTGACAACAAAAATCCTTCAAAATCAAAATGAGATTTGCAATTAGAAATTCTAAGTAATAAGATTGTCAACCACAAGATCCTAACACTGAATTGACATCAAAATTCAAATATTTCAATGGCACCAAAAAGTTATGTAGAGAAATTCCTAATATTATTGGAAACCAAAGCTTTCAAATGTAAGATTATTAATTGCCGACCAAAGTTTTCAAATGTAAGATTATTTTGAACAATAAAATTAATTATTAGATCATTAGCTACCAAAGTTTGGACATGTAAGATAATATGTAATTGTCGACAGAAAATTCCAAATATTAGATTATTGTCGGCAAAAAAATCCAATATTGTCGACAAAAAACTCCAAATTATTGGCTATAAAACATCTTAGATTTACTAGCTGAATTCGCCGAATTGTACGGATTGGTTTCAAAAACTGTTTTGGTTTTATTTTGATTTTGGGAAGAAATTGGTTTTTTAATGAGTCGCTACATAAAATTCAAAATGTGATTGGTTTCCAAAATATTTTTCATGAAAACTTATGCTTGGTTTGTTATCATTTGGCGTAATTTCCCAGAGTATAACAAGGACGTTTTATTGAGAATTATTGCCAAAAGTGAATTGGCAAAAAAGTGAGAATTGAGTCGTGATTAGGTATTACAGAATTACACAACAAAGGCATAAAGTTGCATCTTATCTTTTTAGCCAAAGAATCGGAATTAATGTTATATTATATGCTTACGAGAAGATTGTGATGTGACGTGAGGTGTTAACTCTGCATAAGTAGTTTAATTATTATGTATGACAGGGGGTAGATTTGTCATGTTGATGATTAAGTAACGAAATGGCATAAGAAAAGAGGAAGGAGTGCATTGTATGTGAACTCATCGCTTTTGTCTTGTCCCATTAAAGCAAGTTCGTTTTGGAGGTAGCTCTGTAGGTGGAACGGTGTAAGACTAAATTAATAGAGAAGCAAAGAAAAGTATTCCTTTCAGCTACTAAACGTTTCTGTGTATTACTATTTGATTGAATGAAGAAAAAATGTACAAGAATTGCAATTGCAATTAAAGAACAGCTTTTTATGTGTGGTCAGGTCAGGCCAGACTTATCCACTTCTTAATAGCCTTATTTATTCCCTTTGGTTGGCTTCAATCTCCATTGATTTGATTAGACATGAAGGTGCGTGTCTGTTACGTAAGTCATGTACTGACGATAGTACTATTGCTTGTTAAACTCGATGTGTGAGTTTTGACGTTTGATATGATGCAATCTCCTTATTTTCATCTGCGGAAACCAACTAATTCTTCCTAATGTTTTTCTAAAGGTACCTTATTTTCTTCTTTTGATAAACAACAACCTGTAGCGGTACCTGTGCAGGACGACAGGACCTGCACATCTGAAGATACAACTATTTTCCTCTTGCAGCATCTAAAGAGTGAGCGTTTATTCCTGTCCCTAATTACAATGCAATGATAAACATGTATATTATGAAATGATGACTTTCTCTATAATATTATATCATACTTTTATTCTATTGTTCCATATCATTCAGAATGTAAATTACAACTACGACGCTTCGTCAAATCTCTACCTATCAGTAAGTAGATGTTCTTCCTTTATTTTTATTACTGATACAAGAGAAAAAGATTGATTGAAAATTTATGGCTAAATTAATTGAAGGAAATATTATTGCTTGGGTGCCAATTTATATAACTTGTTGCTACTTATATACTTTATTTGCATATATCTACTCTATAATCTTCTCAGGAATGACAGTCCTTACACTATGATATCTTTGATGTACATTATGGATGTCATTTTGATGAAACGTCGTACCTTTTCCAAGATAACTTGTTCCAATAAGTTTTGTTCGGCTATTTTATTGATAGAAGCTGTCAACCTTTTTTCTCCTCCTTTTTTTGCCGACATTTATGATTTAAAGCCCATAACTTACTTCGATTGAGATCATTTTGTTGTAAAATCAACAGGATTAAAATTGAATAGAATTAGGAGCGGAGCCTTTTTGAGAATAAAACAATTGTTCTTAGATTCCAACTAGTCTCTACTGTATATACGTGGAGGGTAGCGAGTGTAAATGCCCTTTTTGGTTTTAGCTTTGCAACTAAGTTATCTAACTAGATTGGTAATCCAAATGTTCTACTTTTTCATTTGTATAGATTATTTATCCTTCCGGATTTTATGCGGCTTCTACTGCCAGTTACAGTTCCTAGAATATTTTTAAGGACCTAATTGCAATTTACGTAATATCCTACTGCACAATTTATAGGAAATCATTAGGATGCAAAACGCAAGCTATCAGTAACTTTCCTCTAGCGCTAATTTTCTAGTTATTTAATATTTCTTCTGCAATTATTTGCATAATCTTGCCAATCATGCCGTGCCGTAGGTCGCGTCAGCAAAATGTAAATTCCAACATGCAAATATTTTGCTATTCCTTAGAAAATTAATTTTAAAAAATGCTACATTATACATATGCAAATTCGAACAACATTCTTAAGCAATGATAGGGGCTATATCCTGCATAGCTATCATCACTACTTGTAAACATGTAAATAATTTTTGTATTTTATTTTTTATTTATTTATTATGATTCCAGTTTTGAATATTTTCATGAATGAGTGCTGTATCCTTTGTTTTGTCTTTATTATTTGTAAAATTGTATATTCAATTTTTAATGGAAATGGAAATTAATTTCTGTCGGGGGTGGCAGTAGTTATATTATACAGTTCTATAATGTAGGATTTAGATTTTATTTTACTGTTGTCGTTATTTTGACAATTGCCGCAAGACACAGTACTATAATTTATAATGGTTATTGGTATTTAAAACAGCTAAGCAAATAAATAATTAGATTCGCTATATAATAAAGATATAAATCATTTTATCTCTTTATTTCTCTCTATTATCTCTATCTGATATCTTTAGATACCCAAAAGACAATTAGAAAATGGTCCACCAGCCATAGCTGCTCCCTCCGCAACTTCTTAATTAGCATTCTTCTTCTGCCCTGAACATTTACAAAATATATCAATAACATTTCGATAATCTATATTGACCGATTTTATTACTTTTAGAAACAATCCAGATATTGCTACAAATTGAGATAATTGCAACAATAAGAAAATACGCAAATTGACAAGATTTAGTCCTACCACTAATGATTATTGTAAATGTGACTACGCATAATATGTGACTTATTTCTCAAGAAGTTGTAATTTAGTTTTTTTATTTAATTTTAGCAATTTTTTAACCCGAGTTTGATGCAATCTCCTCGAATACTGACAAATGTTAGGAAAACTGTATTCTCTCCTAGATAACCTTATTTGCATTTAATATTTAATATGATAAGACAATTTTAGAATATTTGTACAGGGTATTTGCGAATGACTTAGTCCCTTCAATAAAACCCTTAATCACTTGAGAACGGATAGACAAAATCAAACGAGGATCATTGGAACGGGCATGGAAAAATGAAAATTATATATGTGACTGATGAATCGGAATTCCTCCTACATTCTTGTCCCAATGTAAACGAACAGGAAAAGATCGTCAAGTTTTTGAACAGCCATCTTGACATAGCGTGCTAATTTTGTCACCAATAATTTGTCGATGCTGGACGAGAGTTGTTGGCTTATGTGCATTTTGTGCGTATATGCTACAGCATCTTTCATCATACCCCAAAAGCTGAAGTCCATGGGTGTCACACCAGGCCACCACAGAGCCCGAATCATGCGGCTCTTAGCCTCTATTGATATTCTCTGGCCCGAATATTTAAGTTCCAAAATTAAACCTTCTATTAAAAATGCTTTCTGAAGAATTTAATGAATTTTAAAGATCCCAGCCCCTAATATTTATTTAGCATGGATTTAAATAATTGTTATCAATTTATTAAATACAGATAGGTCATTGTAAAACGTTTGTTTGACAGAAATTTTAAAAAACTTGCGAATAGAGATCACCAGTAATTTCCTACTCCGTAGCCACATGCAGCCCCTTCATAATTTCCTAATCGGTATCCGCCACTAAGTCCCTTCCGTCTATAGTTGACCCGAAAGGTTTTCACACTCAGATTTATAATCTGTTGACTAGTAAATGTTAACCTTTTTTTTAACTTGCATGACTCAGAATTTACTATTTTACGTGCTATTTCTGTTTTCTTATATTATGATCTTTTTACCCAACTCAAGCTATATATAACTTTTATTAGAACTCTAGATTTTCCTAATCACTGAGTTATTCCATTTCTTGAGGAGCAAACTTGGATTTAGGAGAATTGAGAAATGAGAAGATTGGATTTAGGAAAATTGAGAAAATTTGGATTTAGGAGAAACGAGAAAATGAGAAGATTTGGATTTAGGATAATTGCCATCTGAGGTGTCGTTATACAATTTCCAGGACACGTGGAGGCAAAGTACACAACTGCAATGAGCGTATTACATATATATTTATGGATACATTGTACAATAATAGAGACCGTGTTTAACAAAATTAGTGTCATTTACTAAATATATGACTCAGAATATCCAGGAATTATTTATAATGTAACGTTATGATATTACCCACATAATAATATTATTACTATTAGGTTGTTAAGATTAAGTATGTTGTTTTATTTTATAAAGCTACTGTCAAGAAACTTGCCTCACCTTTTTGAAATTGAAAAATATAATAATATTTAGTAGCTCACATTAGTAGTGAGATTTTTCAATGTTGCTACCTTGTGTAATGTTGCATTAGCAATTAATGGACGTGGGTAGTTAGTTTTTATAACATTTATAGTTCATGAATTTTGCAAATTATGTCTGCTATAGTATATCAGTTTGTTTTTCATGAAGTGAATACAATTTTGTCTCATTGTCACAATATGATTCATAATAACAATAACACAATTTATTAATCACTTGTCCAATGAACCTTGAATTCAACCTATTCATGACATTTAATAACTTATTATGACACTGGCTTGTGGTATCACCTGTGTAATTGTAGGAAAACAGTAAGACTGTAATAAATCTGCATAAGAACGCAAAGTAATTAGCAGTTACATCTGTAAAATTGTAATTCACACAAACCTTACTGTTTGTGAAGCTGTCATTTATCTTTTATTGTCGAAATAGATACACAACAAAGGTAAACGTTTGTTTTTGCGGCCGAAGGAGCTAAGAAAAGGTAGTTTACGAATATAAACTGTTTATTTCTGTGAAATCTTGTGTATTTTCCTTAAAACCTTCAAGAGTTTTAAGTTTTAATAGCTAAACATTTAATTGTTGGCCTTTGACTTCATGAATAGAAATGAGATTCGTTGTTTTTGTCAACTGAGTAGCCTGAAGAACAGAAACGAATTGTTATTTTTTGCTGATCGTGATAGAGAACAGTGTGATTTAGCTAATTTAACCTTGTGCTAAGTTTTAAGTTGTGTGAAAACGAGCAAGAATTAGCATATGAATTTTATTAAGACTCATTTGTTTGCGTGCAATATCCTAAAATTGTCATTTAGAGGAGTATAAGAAGGAATTCATTTGTTAAAATCTTGTCACTTCAGTACTATTGTTCCTTTCTGCTCCTTTTCTCTCTTTTCTTACTTATCACAAAATTTATGAGTTTAAACTTTTGTTGAAAATGAATTCAATAATTCAATTTGTAAGTTTATTAATGTTAAAAAAATGTTTTTTATGTTTTTCTGGTGTTTTAATTATTTTTTTTGTTATTTCAGTTAGCATTCTTCAGTTTATACTTCACATTGGCAAGGGCTCTTCCGTTAAACAACGATGATGACACTGATAATCAACCAGAGCCTGCAATTTCAGAAAAAAGAAATGGTGACCTTAGTACAGCAGGAACTTTTCCAATTAACGTATATGCAAATTCTCCGTATGGAACGGCAGGAGGATTATACGGCTCCGCATTCGGATTTGGAAACGGTCTGAATGGTTTGAATAATTATGGAGGATACAGTGGAATTAATTCGCTGGGAATTAATGCTCTAAGTGGTCTTTCCGGATTGAGTGGACTTGGAGGATTTAATTCACTTGGAGGACTTGGTGGATTTAATTCTTTCAATTCATACGGACTTGGTGGCGGATACGGATTAGGAAATTATGGAGGAGCTTCAGGTGTCTACGGATTAGGAGGGGCTGGAGGTGGATACGGATTAGGAAATTACGGGGCTGGAGGTCTCTATTCGTAAGTATTTTTTTAAATAGCAAACTGTTGCACTACTACTAAATATTATATAAATCCATGCTAAATAAATATTAGGGACTGGGATCTATAAAATTCATTAAATTCTTCAGAAAGTATTTTTAATGAAAGGTTTAATTTTGAAAAGTTAAGACAGGATTAATTTTAATTGATTTTTGAACGGCTGCTGCACTAAAAATGTAGCGGTGGTGGTAAAAGTGGGGGAAAACTGTTGAAATTTTTAATCGAGAGTGGCCGGAGGTGGTCATTTTCATGAAGGACATGGATTCCAAGGAATTCAGGGCATACAAAGTGAGGGATTTCCTGGACAAATGTAAGTGTCTCTGCAAAGAAACTGAGGTGTTTGTTGATTTCGTTTGATTGATGATTTCCTAATCCGAGACACGAATTTTTCCCGAGTCTTAACTTCCACTCTGTGCGTTAGTCTGTCTGTAGATAATGATGAAACGGGCTTTGGTTGATAAATCTACTACAAAATAATGTGATACATTCGCGTAACACCCTTGGTAGCTCTTTCGATTGAAAAAATAAATACATGATCGTTGAAATTAAATATTCTAGATAATATCCAGTGATTTATAATGTTTTAGGCCTTACTATGGAGGAGGAGGAATTGGGGGAGCAGGACTTGGATCTTACGGCGGCTATGGATTTGGAAACCAATTCGGGCTCGGAGGAATTGGAGGAATTAATCCTTACGCCGGAGCTGGTATTGTCGGTAATAAATAACAAAATCATAGCGTCTTTAATTAATCCTTTGGAGAACGATAATGTAATGCACATTTATTCATTGTTATCTTTCAGGGTAACTTCGTATATCAACCGCCATCCATCTTGGAAATAACAAAACATAGGATCTTTGACTCTCTTGGAACGTACATTGCCTCCAGAATACCCAACCTTTTATCTCGCTTCGAAGAAGACGACTAAATTGTTTTTTTGTACAAAACTTTTACATTATCATTGTTGGTTTATTATTTGCAATTTTTTATTTGGTTGTTTTATCTATTTAAAATATGAAAACACTGTTACTGATTTGTTATTATTATGTGGTAATGCTCTTTTACGGAAGAAACGAAAGTTATTCCGGGAAATATTGGAAATTATTGGGTTTTTGGGGAAACAATATTTACTGTTGGAAATAGAATGGGTGTATATTGGGAAAATTATGAAGGAAAATCAGGAAATGGGATTTTAAGGTTTTGGTATTATGGAAGACTGGTGCAGGGTAGTTCTCAAGAGAGTCAAAGACAGAAATCTTTTCTATGTATTCATTATATAATTATATTTATGAGTCAAATTCGCTTGTAGAACAAAGTCAAATAAATACAAGGGGACAACGACAAACTTTTGTTGCACTTTCGGCGAATTTATTTATAAAAACATACTTCTCGAATATTGTTTGTTTATAACAAGTGAATTGCGTCCAGAGACTGTAAATATTTCCGAACCAAAATTCTGGTCTATTCCATATGAATATGGTAGTAAATATTTAAATTTTGTTAGAAAAAATATCATACAAATAACAATGGCCTGCAAGGGCCGAATTTCAGACCAGGAAGGTACTTTTAATAAATGACTGAGTTTTTTCCATTGCAATTTGATGCGGAAGTAGGAACTTTTTAACCGTGGTATCCGTGTCCGTGCCCTGAAATATACAAAATTCAAAATAAACCAAATATGTCAATTTTTAAAAATTGCTTTTACATATCATTTTCGTATTATTTTTAAATTCTTACCGTATCCGCCGGCAGCAAAACCTAGAAATAAAAAATAAAATCACATTAATTTCCTATTGCTTAAATCGATTTTACATTATTGAATTTGACTTTGCAGCCGCTGCAACCGGCTGTCAAATTTCTAAGTGCGTTTGAATCCCAAATACCCACATATTTATTTTATCTACGTAATTTATCACGTTATAAAGTAAATAGCCAGGAATACCCTTTTGAAGAGTACTCCCAGAAGACAACTTACCATAACCAAAACCATAATGAGGATTTCCATAGCCGCCGTAACCGCCGTGACCATAGCCATGACCTATTTAGTTAAACAGTATCAGTATTAATAATTAAATTCGAATTTTTAACGAAATTTATGTATACATTGACTTTGTATGTAAATAATTGAATTATGTTATTAATTTATTGTGTCAAGTTAATTTAATTACCGCCATATCCCCCATATCCTCCTCCATAACCTCCGTATCCTCCGTAGCCTCCGCCATAACCTCCGTAGCCGCCGCCATATCCTCCGTATCCTAAAAATGGAAAAAGGCTCAATTTAATCCACGAAACTTGAATAAAGTGTCCTAAAATGATCTTTTATATATTTAGGTAGGTAGGTAGGTATTTAAAATGTAAAGAACAAACCTCCGTATCCGGAAGCAGCAGTGTTAATATCCTCCTTTTTGTCCTCAACTTCCTTGGCAAGGGCCACGGCGATCAAAGCAAACAAAACCTAAAATCAACAACGATAATGATAAGATTATGGGAAAAGGCACTTTTTTTGAAGGTAACTATAATGATACAGATTCGCACTTGAAGAAAACAAGAAAATGTTTGGAAGAATTTTTGTCGAAATTTTGCACAAAATTGTACTTACAACGAGCTTGAACATTTTTGCCTGTGAGGTCTGAAGAGACAATGGAAAAGTTGTGTTGTTAATTAAAGGTGAATGAGTAGTGACTGATGTAGAATTGAGAAAAGAATCGGGTTTATATACCGAAAGGGAATGTTATTGTGGTATTAATTTCATAGAGGATATTATATCTATAGTGTCTGTCTGTGAATGAGTGAGCTAGTAGAACTTATTGGTGAATGAGTGGGAAATGGAGTTAAGAGTAAGAAAATGACGAAGGGCGGGTGAGGTGACGACGACGGACGGTGACGGGTGAGTTAATTCTATGCAAGAGCAATTTTAATCGGTACCTTGTCTACCTCTACTAAGTCGTACTTACTTATTATTAAAGGTATATAAAAGTTGACGCGTGCCCTGTCCTGCATGGTCTATTTCTATATTGAGCCAATTTATTTCCTTTCTTTTACACAGATTTGCTTTAGTTACTTCCACACACACGTGCCACACAAAAACACAATAGTGGAAAGAAAAGCAAGTGAGACGTAGAGTTGCACCCTGCAAAATATTGCACCAATTATTTGGCATTCTCTTTCTATTATTCCACATTTAACTATGATTTAACCCAGTATTTACTACACACACACAAGTTATACCTACTTCCTAAATGTTTTTGTTTTAATTTAAACCTACTCTACTTCTCATACAGACGAAAAATTACACCTTCCAATATTATCATGCATATACCTAAAAGATATACATTTTGATCTGAGTAGTGGAGGTTGGGTAAAGAAATTGCATATCCGCACTAGTTTGCATTTACATTACAACTACCGGTTGCTGTATTTAGTGTGTAACATTTGCTAAAGGTGTTATTAAACTTTTAAGTGTGATATAAAGAATGTGTTAAACATTTTGTGGTGATAGACAGTGATAAATAGGAGTGTATCCTATAGAACTGGTAATAAAAGTGTACTCGACTCTGACTAACTAGAAATGACGAACAAAACATTAGTGAATTGCCTCGTTTTTGAGAAAGGTAGTTTTTCTACATGAGTATCAGTCACACTACTAGCCACTTTAACCCACCACCATATAATAGGAATTCGAATGGCACGAATTTTTCGTCTTTTTAGACTCTATACATAGTTATCTAGTAGTAGACGATATAAAATAATTATAAATAATTTTATGTGCACTCTAGTAGAATTAGGCCCTGTTTTGTTTTTATTACAAAGTGTCGACTTTGGTTTTGTTTGACTTAATAGCATTTCCTATAAAATTGAAAGGGTCATAGTCATAGTTAAAACTCTCAAGTCACACAGTCGTGAATGCTATGGTACGAAGGTCTGTCTAACAATAATAATAATATTATGTAAAGCTGAAAATCACTTTCTGCATTTGATTACAATTTATATCGATCCTTAGGTTAATAGAGACAAAGACATTATGCATTAGGAGATTTCATGTTAATAGACTATTAAAAGTCATAGCTTTTTAATAGTGTTTAGTCAGACACGATTATCAGTCAGAGTTAAATAACAGATAGAGAAAAATCAACGCTGACTGATACGCCTTTCTGCTCTGCTACACACACTTTTTTACGTCAATCTTCGAAAGATCTCTATACTTGCATGTTCTGTGGTTTTCAATGCTTATTGCCATATATCTTAATTGTAGACTCTTATATGGCTATACTAATAATCATTTAATTACTCTCTGACACATTATTATTGCTTTATTTTCTATCATGAATGAATGACATGACCTATACGACTTTTTACACCGGTGATTTTCAAGCACAACCGTTTAAATGGAAAACTACACACATACGATAATAATATCTGTTTAATAAGAATCTGTTCACTTCCTACAGTTAATAATTTAATTATTGTATTTAAAATGATTCGCAGTCCATGAAACTCCTAATTCTCTTTTTAAATTGTCATCAAAAGTAAATATAAACCATGAACATCTTAAATAATTAAAGAACACACCGGAAAATATACAGCAATAACTCACATACTATTTGAAATAGTAGTTTGCAAGTATTTGCATAATTTAATATTAATTTGATTGGCAGAATTTGTACATGGACACGATTTACTTTTTTCAAGTGTCCCAATCAAAAACTATAACGTAGTACGAAGAGAAGAGAATACAGACATTTTCACTACACGATCGATATTACTTAAAATGAAGCAAGAATTACAAATGCGAAAATTAATAGCAGATAGTGCAAATTTCAAATACGTTTTTACCCCATAAATAAAAAAACTAGGTACTCAATTTTGCATTTCCACCTACATTGTTACTGTTACAATATTTTAAATATTAGCACTAACAAATTCTAATCCTTTCTAGACATGAAAATGTCACGTTTAGAACAACGAAAACGGTTTTTGTCAAAAATTTATTACACTGCGCATTGTTTGTTACAATATAGACTATAGCATAGCTAATCCTAGTCAAATGAAAAAACAAATTGACGTTACTGCTTACTTAATTTCTTGTCTTATTATTAGGTACACCTGAATATGTTAGGATGTTTTATCAAATAATAATAATGTGTGAATAGTTTAATTTGTTGCATTATTACTTTTATAATGCGTGAGTCAGATTTTTGGTGTTGTAA